>CAIGRO010276971.1:0-13593 GCA_903798355.1 Fraxinus baroniana | reverse complement strand
ACCTTATAAATGTATTGTTCCCTTTTTTAATATCATTTCGCAGAAATTTTTCTGAAGTAGATTTTGTGAGGAGTGATTTTGTTTTGTTTTTTTGTGGAGATTAAAATAAAAATTTTATTCTAAGTTAGAGTTAATAATTAATCTTAATCACATATTTCATAAAATTCGACATTTTTTTAACTATACTTCATTAACTTCTATCAAAATTTATTAATTTTAATCACCATCAAACAAACACTTTGTTTAAGAATGTGCTATCTAAAAATAGGGAAAAAATTATTATTTTATGCAGAAAATTATTTTATTAAAAGAATGTGGAATATAAAATAAAATTAAAGAAAAATAAACTTTAAAAAATGAGGATCAAATATAAGCTGAATTATAAACTTATTGATAAATATCCCTATTAGAGATATGAATCACCTGCATTTAGACTAAGTTCAAATTTGGTATGGATCATATCAGTAGTGGAGCTAGGATTTTAAAGATGGAGACAACAAATTATTGAAGGAGCCAAATATACGCATACCAGTGTTCTAAAAGTGTAAAGACTTCAAGCTTCACGAATTTAAGCGAATTTAGGCTTAAAAAACATTTTCTTATTTTTAATATTAAATTTTCAATCATTTAATAACCAAAATAATACATATCAAACATCTAAAGTTATAAAATAATATATTTAGTTAATAATCTTTTTTTTTTTATATAATTTCAATTTTCAACTAGACAGTCATACTTACTAGATTCATAGAAATTTTATACATACTTTTGGAGTTTGCAACAAAATACTGAGTTTCAAGACTATAATTACATAATGTAGATAGTAGGGTTAAATTCACCGATACCACCCAACTTTATACTTAGTGTCACAATGATTACTCAATCTGATTTTGTTTCACCATGACCACCCAACTTTATATTTAGTGTCACCATGGTCATTGATGCTACCAAAAATTGCACCTGTGTGATTTTTGAGCTTGACGACTGAGAACGAGCACGAACAAGATCTTCCGGTACTTGAAACAAATACGTCGAGGTTTGGTCTCGTCCCCCCTCCGATACTTAAGTCAAAAAGAGAATTTAGAGAGAGAATGTATGATGAGAAATATATGTGAAAAACGTAAATGGATAATGATCATAGGTTTCCTATTTATAGAGGTGGTTGTTCAATCTCAGTAGGACTTGTCCTCCTTATTTTCAGGAGCGACTGTTGGAGTAGGTGTTAGATTGTAACTAAAAGTCCAACCTTTCTATATTTGAAGTGTTCTTCGTGGTGACACTCCTTCAGGACCCATGATTCGTCATATGGGGTAGTTGGATAAGGTTATACTCCTCATTTGAGTTAGTTAGGTCTTTGAGTCTAGCAAGGACAATCCTCGAGGGTATTATGATGAATGGGTGGTAGATCCTCGAGGGCATATCCCGAGGAATGTTCTCATCAATTAGTCGAAATTAGCATCGTAAGTCCTCAAGCTTGTTGTGGCTTGAGTCGTTGAGCACCCACACTTACCCGAGGATGAAGGGAGCGGTCCTTGGTGATAACACTTCCTCAGGGTAAGTCTAAGCTCGAGCCTATTTCGACCATATCACTGGCCCTCGTGCAACCATGATCGGGTTCGGAGGGTGGTTGCAATGCCAGAATGCACGACGTCGTCTTGCTCGAGGGCTTACGTGGTGATGACGTAAGCCTTGAGTAAAAAAGTTCCTATGTCGTTGGATCATTGACACGTGTCATGATCCAACGACTGAGCATGTGACTTTTGGCCTCCCTCTCCGAAGGCTATAAATACCTCATTTCGCTTTCATTTTTCGCATTTTGACTCTCAGTAACTCCTTTGGCCTTTCTCGAGATCGGGTATTAAGGTAAGAGCTCGAGACCTTAAGTTGTTTATTTAGGATAGTTACTTAGGATGTCGAGCAGTGATATTGGTAGTTCATCCTAGTCTTCAGGAACAACTCCTGAGGACCGGGCGGGATCGATCATACCTATGGCTGTTCCCATTAGTATTCAGCCTCGAGCTCAGGCTACCTGGATCCCGTTCACTTTCCCTGACCAACCATGTAAGTTTAAGGAACATTTGGTCGTAGCAAGTGCTTGGGAATATGGAATAATGCTGGGGTGTGACATTAGATCTCCCGAGAATGGGGATAGGATGGTTAGGGCTCGAGATGGTGAGTTTGTAATTTTTAAGGATTCTCTAAATGGGGGATTTAGATTAAGGGTGAACACGGTTTGATTTGGACAGTTTGTGTTATATTTTCAATTCAAACCATTTCATATGGTTTGAAATTTTTCCAAACCAAACCAAATAATTATTTTTAAATCAAAACTTATTTAAAAAAAGGTTACTTAAAAAACTAAAATAAAATAAAAAGTTATTTAAAAAAATTCCTTAAAAAATAAAATAAAAATTTTATTTTTTAAAAAAAACTTAAAATAAAATAAAAACTTATTTTAAAAAAAAGTTACTTAGAAAAATAAAATAAAATTAAAATGTTTTTAATAAAAACTTATTTTAAAAAAAAATTACTTAGAAAAATAAAATAAAATAAAAACTTATTTTAAAAAAAGTTTTTAAAATATAATAAAAACTTATTTAAAAAAACATTGCTTAGAAAAATAAAATAAAAAACTTATTTTAAAAAAAGTTTTTAAAATTAAATTTTATTTTTATTTTTTTAAAATTTATTTTATATATAATGCAAAGTTAGCATTTTACCCCCCTAATGAAAATGGTGAAAAGAAGTTGGGTGACCATGGTAAAACGCTATACGAAATTGAGTGACCATGGTGAAGCGTTATATGAAATTGGGTGGTCATTGTGATATAAATCGAATTGATTGACCATTGTGACATTAAGCCCTTGTTTGGTTCGAATTAAAATCTGAGTCAAACAATCAATATTAACCATATTTTTCATGGTCCCACAACTTTTCAACCGCACATTTTAAATTTTTTTTATCACAATCTACTAAAAATCTAATTTTAATCCCCACCAAACACCATCTAAGTATAAAATTGGATAACCATGGTCAAATAAAATCAAATTGAGTGGACATGGTGACACAAAGTATAAAGTTGTCTGGCAATTTATGAATTTAACTCGTAGATAGCAGAATAACTTTAATCTTGTTTAACTATTTAAATAAAGTCAATTTTAACTTTTGTACGCATAAAATCTTTCAAAAACTTGAAATTAAAGTCAAATGAAAAGTTTTTTAAAAATTTAAAAAATAATAAGCGTAAATCAAATAAAATACTTTTAGAAAAAAGAAAAAAAGAAAAAATCTAATAAAGCACTCCTAGGAAAGAAGAGATAGATGAAAGAAAAAATTAAACCGTTTAGGAATTGGAAAAAAAACGTCTAGGCGCGAAATAAGGCATTTTGCCGAGTGTTGAACCTAGGCGGTGCCTAAGCGCAGTCTGTACGAGCTTTTTTGAACACTGCATATAGCCTTTGTTTGATCTCATTATTTTCAAAATATATTTTTATATCTTATTTTCAATTACACATTTCTCAATAAAATAATATTACATGTAAATTCAATTTTTATTTTTTAATCCCACATTCTTCTTCAAAATGTTATTTCAAAATGCATTTTATCATAAAAATGGGGCTCAAACAGACTAATATATTTTTTCGAACCCACCCCGTTGAATAGACAATGTCTAAAATAGTCGATAATGCATTTTATAGATTGCTATCTACATTGCTTTTATCCCTACTCTCTTAAAAGAGGGAACCAATTACTTTTCATTTGTGAAGCATTTTTCTTGCCCATTTTATCCATAGTCCATTCATTACCCATCCGCGCATATCTCTTACAGAACGGTACTATCGACTTCTTCTTACCCGCAATTGTTGACTGAAAAAAGACAAAGGGAAGCTCTCACACAATTGTTGACTGAAGAAAGATTAAAAAGGAAGCAATCACAATTGTCGACCCAATTTCCATGTGATCTATATTCGATTGATGAAACGAGTTGTATCAAAAAAATCTACCTTAATAAAATATCAAAATCACCCAAAAATCCAATCTTTATATTTCCCAACATAAATATAAGCAAAAAGAATAAAACTCCTTAGCATTAATAATTACTATCGTGAGTGATCAGTGTGTGTAAAAAAAAAAAAAAACCTCCGTGCACCACAGAGACATGGTGTATCTGCACGGAGGAATGGCACTCCACGCACTACAGAGAATTTTTTTTTTTCTCGATGTTTTTCGATGGTTCCACCTTAATTTTCTTATAAAAATTGAATCACGTCTAAATTTGAATAGAAAACATAAATCTGTTTTATCAATTATGAATGAACATGAATGTTAGGGAAAAGACACCACTTAGACTGATAAAATATAGCCTAATTGGTACTTTACACGTTAATACCTTTCTAAATCGAATTCACACTCAGAGAAAGAAAAGGACATTGGATTTGATACATGAAAAAGGGGCTGCTGCTTCTGTTATTTTCAAACAGGATGATTAAATTACCAACTGAATAGTTCTGTAGATAAAATCCGGCAGCTAACTCATTGACAAACAGAAAAAAATTCTAAATATACGAAAAAATATAACCTCCTGGAATGTAAGATTCTCCTTTTCCATTGGCCTTCAAGAGCAAGACAGGCAAAGCAATCTCTAACAGGCAAAACTCTTAGAACTCGAGATTCTCCTTCTTCATAATACAGATGGTACTGGTAATGATCGTTTCTCTTAAACAAGAACATATGCTCGTGATTTTGGTTTGTCAAGTAGATAGCCATGATAACATTTCTTTTCATCAGTTTTTTACCCAAAAACTTTTGTCATGAATGCTAGCTACAAGTTGTAAAGGTAGTTTCTTGTCCAGTAATACGAAAGAAAGTCTATGAATATATGTAAAAAGAAAAGATTGATCACCTGTCAATCTACTATCGAAGAAACTATAATCGGATACAGATTGATTTAATCACGTGTCAAACAATGCAATCATTATGAACTAGCCATAACGTTGAGCACAAAAAATTACTATAGTTGGGCATTTGAAGAGTGAATGAGCCTGAATTCATGTTCAGCACCCCAAAAAAAGCACCCTCGGATGGTAATCCATATTCGGATGACGAAAAGGGTTTATTGCGAAAAAGAATCTCTACAAAATTGTTTTTAATATTACAACAGACTCGACCATTGCCTGTTACTAGTCTCCTGAAAGATTCATGTACTCAAAAAAACAGTCAAAATAAGGTAATAGTGCAATGTATTGATACTTAATAGCTCCATCAAACAAATTTTACTATTCTGCATCTCCTGCTTCATTCCCTAACTCTGAGTTGCTCGTCTCGCCAAGTGTAAACCGAATAAACCTCCTGACTTTTATATTCTCCCCAAGGGCAGCAACAGTTTGCTTTACCAGATCCTTCACCAAAATGCTATCGTTTCTAATGAAGGGCTGTTCTAAAAGAGTAAGCTCGCTAAGCCTCTTTGAAATCCTTCCCTCGACAATCTTCTCCCTTATATTCTCAGGCTTCAACTGAAGATCTTCTCTCTGCATCTCCAGTTCCTTCTCTTTGTTGACCATGCTTTCTGGGACATCTTCAATGGATACGTACTGCACTTGTGGGCAGGCAACAACCTGCATCGCCAGATCATCAACCAATTCTTTGAAGTTTTCACTTCTACCCACAAAGTCAGTTTCACAATTAACTTCAAGTAGAACTCCAATGCGGGAATCATGAATGTAGGACCCAATTCTGCCTTCAGCAGCAAGTCGTTTAGACTTTTTGTCAGCAGCAGAAAGGCCCTTCTTCCTTAGGTATTCTTGTGCCTTCTCAAGGTCTCCTCCAGTTTCAGAAAGGGCTTTCTTGCAATCCATCATGCCAGCTCCAGTTTCCTCTCGCAATTGTTTAACCAGTGCAGCTGAAATTGTTGCTTTTGGAGTCCTACATTGTTGCATCAGATTTAGTAACTAATGTAATGATGCAAGGACAAGTATCATATAATGTAGGATGAAGATCAAAGGCACGATAGTATGAAAAAATACACATTATTGCAGCGTCGAACTGGTATTACTACTTTTTTCTCTTTTTTTCCTGTGTGTCTGTGGGTGGTTGATTGGGTAGTAGGGAGGAAAGGGAAACCGGAAATGATCCACAGGTCTATGGGGTACAAGAAAGTTGATAATACCAATGTTTTAAAAATTGGGCGACCATTGACCTGACAGGGTCAGGGTCGAACCAATGGTAAAAAAAATTAAATAACTGGTTCCATTCACCAGATCGTGCAGGTGAACCTTCCTGTTCCTAGACTCTTTAACAGGTATCACTTTACGGTTTTCTACATCGAAACTGACCGTTCCAGTTGAACTGGCAGGTGTGTTTTAGTTCTTATATTCATGCTAGAAACATTATATAGCAATCAGGTGGCTGGATTCAATTTGCACTTTTTACGAGTTTCTAAAAAATTAAAGGTACCAAAAAGACAGTGATATAATACGATGTTTAAGCATTACCATGCAGCTTCAGAAGCGGACAACTGATACATAGCAAACACCATCCACATGCAACTTTTAGGATGACCTCTATTTAGTTTTTGCCTCGTTATCATGCTTAATCTTAACCAAAAGAAGAGCACCAAGTTGCATGGACATATTTAATAGAGCATATACTTACTTCTCCACGGTTTCCTTGGCTTCAATGGCAGGAGGTTCCTGTTTTCCAGATGTGGGCACCAATTTAGCAGCAGTCTGTGCTGCGACTTCTGCAGCAAAATCTTGGCTTTTCCTTTCCAGACCTTCTCCTAAATTGTAGCGCATGAATCTCTCCACTTTGATGTTCTCTCCGACTTTTGCAATTGTCTGCTTCACCCAATCCTTCACCACTATTTTATCATTCTTGATATAAGGCTGTTCCAATAAGGCCAGCTCCTCTAACCTCTTATTTATCCGGCCATCAACAATCTTAGATCTAATCTGCTCTGGCTTAGACAATAGATCTTCCTTTTGCATTTCAATTTCCTTCTCCTTATCAACAATATCTTTAGGAACATCTTCAGTACTGAGATACTGTACTTGAGGGCATGCAGCCACTTGCATGGCCAAGTCCTCAACCAATTCCTTGAAAATGTCACCTCGAGCTACAAAATCTGTTTCACAATTCACCTCTACTAAGACACCTATCCTGTTATCATGAATATATGAACCAATTCTTCCTTCTGCTGTGACCCTACTGGATTTCTTATCTGCACTTGCTAAACCTTTCTTTCTGAGGTATTCCTGAGCTTTAACTATGTCTCCTTCAGTTTCAGATAGAGCTTTCTTGCAATCCATCATTCCTGCTCCTGTTTCCTCACGCAACTGCTTCACAAGAGCTGGTGCAATAGCAGCTGCAAACAGGTCGAACAGATCAAGAAGGGAATGGGCAGGGAAATAAGAAGTTATTAAATATGATTTATTTAAAAACTAAATCTAAGAAGTGGTTATCCATTAGTAGATTACATCTATTCTCTTTTTCAGCACTTTCTTTACTTGGTGCAATACTTCACTTAAACCCCACCAATTAGACTCATAAATGAATGTCATCCAAGAAAGATGAAAACGATATGAAAGAGAATTTAACTTTTGAGAGGTGAAAAATGAAAATAATTGCGTAAAATATTTTTTTAATAGAATTTTATTTTATCCAATGTGTTGACATAATCCCTTATGTTCAGCAAAAAAAAATTACATCCCACAGGTTCAATATTATAGTCACAAGTCATAACCTATTGGAGTAGGTCATGCATACAAGCAGCACATGGTTATATTAGATACGACATTACATCTTTTCACAGTACATCGTGTTCATTGAACTCAGTTGAAATGAGTTTCTCTATTAACTCATTTTCAGAACATTAATCTTTTAGAAAGTAGTTAGAAAGCTGTTGGCTGAATTCAACACGACACGGTTAAGTTAAATTCAAGAATCTTTGTGCATATTTGTATTATCTTATTTGTATTCCATGTGTCAGTTTTGAGTTTTTGGAACCATAATGTTTTAGTTCTTCTTCACATTCCCATCGGGCTTCCCATATTTATTAATAGTATTTGCTAATTGAAGTTGTAGTATAGTTCAAATTCGTACAGAAAAATTTAATTACTCAATCATCAAGGCATTGGTAATGCAAGTGAACTTTTTTAATATGCATGAAATGAAAAGCAAAAAGCAGAAGAATAGACCTTTGGACGTGGCTTCTTTTGGTGAAGCAATACCACTTTCCCCAATTGGGTTGGGCAAGTTTCCATTCTTTTGAAGGTTGATTGCCCCCTCTTCCTCTTCAACAGATGTGATCAATGAATTTTCACTACCGGCAGCAGAAGTTTGTGCCTGGACGTCACTTACAGCCACATTGTCATCCTGATTCTTGATAACATCTCCACTAATCTGACTTTCTGCAATGTAAGACAAAAGGAAACTAGTTTTTAGGAAGGCAATAATTTGTCATGAATGAAACTCTCTCCATAAAACATAGAATATCTCATAATTCACATTATGTAAAGCATTCAAATTATCATGTCTGGGCTGTATTCTCCTACTCAACATGTAGTAGATGTTGTTAAGTTGTCCTTAATAAGGGCCTATTTAAATTCTCAGGGTTAGGAGCAGTGATTCTTCACCTTGTTCGGCAGAAGGAACTTCACTATCTGGTTTCTGACTTTGCTCTTCCTCTTCTGCTATCACATCAGCAGCAGCCTTCTCTGTAACTTGTTCAGCTATCTCCGATGACAAGGTCTGATCAGCTATTTCTCCAGATAACTCGGATTCTTTTTCATTCACTGTTGCATCCATCACAGGAGGTTCTCCAGATAACGCAGATTCACCTTCTGTGGCAGAAGCCTCTGAGCTATTTGGTTCCTGACTTTGCTCTTCATCTTTTGCTATTAAATCATCAGGTGCTTTTTCCGTAACTTCTTCTACAGTCTCTGATTCCCAGGCCTGATCAACAAATTCTCCAGACAACTTAGCTTCTTTGTTTTCTATAGCATCAGTAGGAGAAGGTTCCTCAACAATTTCATCATCAGCAGACGGGATTCCATCAGCAGTCAAAATTACAGAGCTCACTTTAACTTCTTCGATGCCTTCAGCAGCATCAGTAGATTGTGAAGAATCAGCAAGTATACTTTCAGGGCCCTCTTCCTTGTCCAAGGTTTCAGGTACAATACCATCCACTGTTATGGCTCCTGAATCTGGACCCTCTACATCTTCCTGTGTTTTTTCAACTGGTTCATTTTCTTTCTCAATTTCATCCAAAAATGCAGAAATTTCTTTATTACTGCGAAATGCTAACAGAAAAGGGTTAGTTGCTGTATGTACAACACCCTGGCTAAGCTTGGAATCCAACTCTGCAGCAGCTTCTTCCTTTTTCATTGTCAATGTTACCTGTCCTCTTGTGATGCGCAACACTCTAACGCTGACTTCTTGACCTACTTCCAGTGAAGTCTCGCCCATAACATTTGCAAAACTATCGTCAGCTTCCTCTGATACAGGCAGGAATCCTTCCTCACCTTCGGGTAAAGAAATGAAAGCACCAGCTCTGGTTAAATTTTTCACTGTGCCCTCGAGATTTTGACCCTTCACAAACTTTGAGCTTTTCTTCATCTCATCTCTTCTCTGATTAGACTTTTGACCGAACTTTCTGGTAGGTCTAGATTTATCATTGCCATCTTTCTTGCTGGCATCATCACTTTCACGCATGGTTAAAGATATTCGGCCAGTCTCTGTGTTCGCTTCAATCAACCTTACTGTCACCTCCTGTCCAATGGAAACTACACTCCCAACATCCTTCACAAAGCTACTACTCAGATTAGAAACATGCACAAGGCCGTCTGTAAAAGCTCCAAAATCAACAAAAGCACCAAATGGCTGGATTGATCTAACTTTTCCCGTGAAAGTTGCTCCAGGAATGAGTTCTTCATTCTTCACAGGAGGCATCTCACTCTTTCTGATAGGCTTTGAACGTTTAGATTGGGCAGGAGTAGGATTAACATCTGCCTTGACAGACGATTCTCCACTTATGTTTGCAGCATCTATAGAAATTTCTGAAGCTTCATTATCTGCCGCCTCCACGGCAACATCAGTCCCAGTGGCAGACACTATATGGGTTTTTAGTTTGGACTGAAAACCACACGCAAGTTGTAGTTGGGGAAATAATCTAACAGATGTTGACAGAGGTAATATATACTTTTGTGCCGGTAATGTTTGTTTGTTAAACTTTCGCACATTACATCTGGTTACACAATTGTTCTGTTTGGTTATAAATAAAGATCTTGGAGTAAGTGAAATATTGTTTGTCGAACTTGGAAGTACAGGAGCCATGTTCACTTCAAAAGCAAAAGGAGAGTACAATCACCAAACTTTATCAACTTATTCACCTGTAACATACATAAAATAAATGGACCTTAAGAACACAATTTTAAATGTTTGCAGTTTGCTCAACATCATCGCAGCAAACCTGAAAGCTGAAATATTATTACAGCTAGCATGAAATATAAGTATTATAACCTCATTCCTATAGGTTCCTCAAGGCACTAAGATCCAGAGGATAAATAATTAAATACAGATAAGAAAAAATTGCACCTAAGGTCCTCATTCTGCAGGTAAACGAACACTTGGGTCGCCAGCTTAATTTTCATGGAATGAACCCCCATACTTAAAGTTTGTAAAAAGTTAGTCAGTCCTTCGAGTTTCATTTAGAAAAGTTGTTAAATTGTCATATGACTCTCACATATTTCAAGGTATTTGTTAGAAAGACACATTATCCTTGTTCAACAAAATAAATATTGGAGTCTGGAATGTCAATTGTAATTTTAGACTACCCAAAATGCTCATCCAAATCAAGAAATAAAAGTCGGAATGGGAAATAATGCTTATTTACCTCTAAAACGGCACCTTAAGTGTAATTCTCCACAAAAAGAAATGCAACATTGCTAGTAAAAAGATGATAAGTGATGTGCATATGAATGTACCTCAATGCAAAGTGTTATCAAAAACCGCTAGGATTTTAGTTTACTAAATGGAAACAAGATGAATTTTCTATCAGAGACCGTAATTTACAATGATTTAGAAACGGCATTTTATAATGCAATATAAGTCCAGTATATGATTGAAGTGAATAGGTGCACACACTATAAATCCAGGTCCCATTTGATTTTCTAACAAAAAACATTGAAACATTAATAGTCCAAATTGCATACTTAAATATAAATATGAAACTGATCATTAAGTCTATCCTTGAGAGCTATGGCCTATCCCATTGCCCACAGATAATTAAGTCAGTACCATTCTCAAAATGGAATATAACAAACCAAGCTCCATTAACTGTTAATTTCAGGACCATTCTTAAAAACTCTACCTTCTCTTCATAGCTAGTCCCAATCCCATATAAAGGGCGTGGTTTGTGGTAGGTTAACAACTGCAGTAAAACTTATCACATCTTGTTACAGGAATCCTCGAGACCATGCTTAAAATGAAACATCATTTCTAAATAACTATAACTATTTCAGACATAAAATCATTAATCTTGAAATATGAGGAAAATTCCACTGTATTGTACAATATTCTACTAATTAACAAGGCTTTACCCCCATAACGATTGCAGCAAGAAAGATGCCTGCTTTTTCTGTCAATTTGACATAAAATTCCTCTTTTTCGAATCTTCAGTAGAACTTTCGGGAAGACAGAATAATTTATTTAAATGCAAAGTTCCCAAATTCATTTCAGATAATATCTCGAAATTTAAAAACTCAGCCTACTTTACACCAACTGCAAGAATCTTATCCAAAAATCAATCAGCAGAAGAATTACTAAAAGCAGCCAAAATAAACTTAACTCATTAACAAAAAAATCTTGAATTAAAGTGCAAACCCACGAGGCCACGACAGACTTAAAAATTATTGTTTAAATTATAAATGTTTTTGAACACACAAAATTTCGCAATTTTAGCAGCGACAATTTTTCAAGACTCTAAAATTATGCTTGGTGATTAAACAGGTTACCTTTAGATAGCCAGAAGCCTGAATACATCGAATATATTTTAGTTGGCTCGTGGAGTTTGAGACTTTCGGCTGACCTCTCAAAGTTGTTCTCTCTCTTTCATAATCCTTTTGCTTCAACTGTTTGAAAGAGAGAGTGAATACGTAAAATCGGGTAATTAAAAAGAGGGAAATGTAAGGTGGGGCTTAAAATCCTTATCCCATATCTTCATCTGCTTCACAGTCTTCACTAGCAAATTATGTAGCTTGGCTTGCTGTAGCTCGTTGAGCAGGTTCAAAATGAGTGGGTCAGCGCGGACCCGCCTCCCTATGACTCAGAAAAAATGGTTAGAGGTTGTTTGATGGAAATTAAAATTAGTTTTGTAGTAAATTGTCATAAAAATTTTTAAAATGTATGGTTGAAAAGTTGTGTGACTCTTGAAAGATCTGATTAATATTGATTGTTTGACTTCGATTTAAATTAAATTTTAATCCGGACTAAACAAAGACTTAGAACCTAATCTGGATTTTGTTCCAGAGATTTGCTAGAGACATAGGGTTATGTCGGCCTAACTTTGCCCCTCCTCTCCCCTCCCCTTCTCTTCGTCCAGGGCCCACGTGGCCTTGAACGAAAAGCAAAACTCTTTCTTTTAAATCTGAAGACCATACTAACTCACAATTAGTGGTGGATTTTTTTCCTTAGAAAGGATGGAATTAGATTAGAAACTGATTGAATAGATGGGTTCGACCAATTCCTCCACTGAATGGGTTGATTTTGGATCACGCATCGAGCGCCGAACAATTCTGCTCTGATTTTGGAGGACCAATAGTGAATTTGATTTATTCGATTTTCTCTTCTTGCTAGTACATTGTATCAAGATGCATCAAATCTTTGAAGGCTAGATCTTAAAATGATCTCACGTCAAAATCTCATTTTCCATACAGTTATTTTTTTTTTGGTAGCAAAATTCCATGAGTAAAATTTAAGCAATTTTATAAATATTATAATTTTTTTTTTAAAATTTAAGTTAATGCAACCCAATATGAAAAATATATTTTTAGTTCAATATTTCATAAGAATTCAAGTTTCTCATTATTTTCAAAGTGGTCGGCCATCAAGAATTAAGATTCTTGGAGATAACTAAAGATAATAAGTTTTAAACACTTGTATTTTTAATATATAGTTGTACAAATTTGTTAAAAATTAATTTTCGATCCAATTTTATTATTTATGTTGTGTTTAATAGTTTATCCCATTTTCCCACCTTTATTAGTTGATCTTTAGCTTTGGAATAGATTTTTATTTGTTGCCTTGTTTAATTGATTTTTCGTATGGTAGATAACAAGAATTATAAGTAGTTTTGTATTCAATTTTTGTCTATTTTTAATTTGACAAGTAGTTTCATACATTATTTTTACAATTTCAATACAAAGAATTGGTTTGAACCGAACCGAAATTGATATCGATATCGAAATTGGTTGGTTTGGTTTCAATTTCGGTTCGATTATATAGTTGGAATGGAACCAATGATTTTGATATTCCCATTGGTGTATGGTTCAGTTCCCTTCAAAAACCAGACCACGCCCATTTCTATCCATGGTCCAT
>CAIGRO010276955.1:0-18197 GCA_903798355.1 Fraxinus baroniana | reverse complement strand
CTACGTCAAACGGAAGGGATGCATATAATGCCCCTATTTGATACAGATTAAAATTTTCATTCTCATTTTTCTACTCATTTTCAACCACACATTCTTCAATAAAATAATATTTTATATCACATCAATAATTTTTCCTTCTTTTTCAACCACACATTCTCCATCAATGTACTATTCCAAAATACATTCTTCCAAAATAATGTAGCTCAAACACACATATTGTCTACACTCAACAGTACTGGGCAAGAATCAAGCAGCCACACACTGCCTGAAGAAAGAATCGTCTAGAACAGGTGCTGCATTTGCTATATCTAGACAGGCTAAAACTCGGGTAATGTAAGCAGGGATGCAAGGTTCTAGAAACTGAGCAAGCTGCCTACTCCAGATTTCGTTGGAGACTTCCAGCACCTAGTTGGCTGATTATTTTATGTATATAGATATGTGGGAATTTTATATATGTCTAGAAACAAATGTAGATGTCGCGAGAGAGCAGAGCTACCGCCCTGCCATATCGTTGGATCAAATGAATCCTAACCATCCATTCTAGATGGATCATTTGTAATCTCATGATTTTCAAGTTGTAAAGAGCTCTGTAAACTCGAGCACTTTCCAACTCTCTTGAGCTCTCTAAATATTTCTTGTATTAGTTTATTTCTCAGTTGTGCCATTGCTTAACAAATACGCTAGTAACAATGGCTGACTTAGGGCAGAAAACTGTGATATTCAAAAGGCTGCATGGCGCTTGAAATTTGCAAATCCGTCAAAGTACACTTCAAATAAGTAGACTTATAAAAACAAATACGAAGTAATTTAAGATCAACCAGAACAACCACACACTATAACGCTTAATTTAATTGGGCTATAACTGAATTCATAAAAAAAATCTCGGATTTTAATAACAAGACTCAACCTTGTATAGATACTAAGACTATCATCTCAGGCCAGCACCATTCCACACCAAGCACATTACAAAGAAAAAGAAAAGGCAGAAATGCACGTACAAAGGCACAATCTAATAAAACTTAAAAGCATAGAAATGAAAGTTAAGAGAAACACTAAGATTATGATAGATCAGTTAATAATGGCTGGACACATGATTCCAGCATTGTCCGAGAGACAAATGGTAATGCATATATCAGAAATATGCACTCGAAATTCATCAAAAGTCAAAACAGGCTATTCGTTCCTACTCATAAATACGACAAACTACCGCCAGCAATTAGCAACGCTAAATACAGATTCACAAGGCCACCAACATTCCCAGAAAGTAGTAAAAGTCTTCTACATTTTCATAGTAATCCCATAATCAGTTAATCACATATATTCATCAATATAAAAAACCAAATTGATCATCGTCTTTAATACTTACAATTTCGTGAATTGTTCTTCAAGCGCTTTAGTTTCTCGACCTGGACCTGAGAGTCCATGAAAATTTTCATTCTTTGAATCTCCAAATCCTTGGCAAACTGCATTCTTTCCTTCTCCAACTCCACCATCTGCTGCTGCTTGGCAGCCTCTACTTTCTCGTATATCTCCCCTAACCTTGTTATGGCCTTGGCTAACCTCCTATATCCCTCGCCTACAGACCCATCCCCCTCCTCGACCGGCCTCCTCCTTTTCATCCCTGCCACCGGCGGCTGCCCGAGCCATGTTTCATCCTCATCCTCGTCCTCGTCCTCTTCCTTGGCCTCGACTGCTGCAGCCGCCGCAGCCATCACAGAGAAATTCCTCTCAGTCAAATTCCCATTCCCGGGCCTCTTTGACCTCGGCCCCACCGGCACCGACCATGGCACCTTCGGTAGAGGACTAATCGAATCTGGCGAACTTTTCCGGTGCTGGGACAATGTTGTCTTCGTCGGCGGCGGCGAGGGAGAAACTTCCGGCGATAGGGAAACTCTCCGACGAAGTTTTTTCTTATGACCATTGCTGGGGATGCTATTAGCCTTCGAGAAGGTATCGCCGATGAGGGAATCGAGGCTGTCGAAGTGAGGCCACGTGGAGGCGTATTGGCCGTTGGATTGAACTACCTTAGTCTTCTCGATCTTGTACTTCTTCTTGACGGTGTCGACGCGATTTTTGCACTGTACGTCGGTACGGTGGAGCTTCTTCGAGTGGGCGTGGAGGGCGTTGACGGCGTCGGCCACATCTTGCCAGTGCTTCTGCCGGAGGTTACCACGGTTAAGCTCCAGGTAGTGGGACCCCCATGCCTCAATCAGCGTGCGGGTCGCCTCCTCCGACCAGCAATCCTCGCGGACGGGGAACGCCGGGGTCCGGGCAGAGGTGGGACACTCCGATTTCGGAGCCTCCGGTGAAAACTCGGTTTTGGTAGTGACTGGCGGAGGAGATGGAGGCACTCCGTCGTTTTCGTCGTCGGTCATGGAATCGGTGGGGTGGTGGAGAGAGGGTGAACGGTTAGGGGAGGTGGTGGTGGAGAGCGGCGGCGAAGGGGTGGAGGAACGTGACATGTGGGACAGTTGGTAGGTGCGCCGACGAAGGGTATTTTTGAAAGAAATTTTTTTGGCTTTGGCAAATTTAAACCGGCTTTCACAAATCAAAATATTACTTATATATCATCTTTTACATTTTATCACATAATAAAATATCATTAGACAAATAAAAAAACAATTTTTTCGTCCATGATTTTCAAAAACAAAGGCAACGTCAAATAGGGATGGCAACGGGACGGATATGGGACGGGTCAACCATTCACACACTCGTCCCATCGGCTATTTTTTTTTACATTGTCTCATTCTCATACTCGATTAAAGCGGGATGGGAAGGAATTGAGGCAAGGCAAGTCATTTGCCCCATTTATCACCCTATTTATTTTTTCTTTTTATTTTATATTTTTTTTTTGTGTTTAGTTAGTAAATATTATTAGTTTTTCACTAATTTGTTAAAAACAACTTATGTTAACTTTACAAATGATAATAAATTTATTATTTTTGTTCGATAAAAAAATTAAATTTGAAATTAATTTTAAACGGAACAAGTGACGGGGCGGTGACTATGTTTCTTGTACCTGCCCCGTACCCGCTTCGAGATAATGACCTTTGTCTAGTCCCTCGTTCCCGTTCCGTTTACCCCATTAGGCGGGTAATTCTCGTCCCATTCGGAACAAGGCCTCACGGGTATCGAATTGAACGTGATTTTTTGTCATCACTGACGTCAAAATTAATGTAAAGAAAAAAATGTACGTTAACATTATTATTGACAAATTTATTGAATATTTTTCATGGATCTTGTGTGTTTGTCCGACCATGGAAAAGAGGTAGTGGGTTTTTGGAGGAAAGCATGCAAATCGAATTGTAATGATCTAAGGTTTAAGACACATTAACGTATAGGTCACTTTAGTCTCACCGTTCGTTTACTAATCAAAATGATCATATACATCAAGTTATGTGTCAACCCGATTATCAAGGAGTTTGTGATAAGATTGATGAATCGTTAATTTAGAAGTATTTGTAAAGTGTCAAATCGAGCCCTTCTCAATATATTTATATAAGAATTTCCAACTGTGAATTTTAAATAATTGTAGAAATATGGAGAGGAGCATTCGGATAATACATGAATGGGAAAATTGGTATATGATAATACTATCTTAGATGGAGCACTTGTGGAGCAAACTCAATGACGTGTGTCACACGTCACCTTGGATCTTCAAAGAGGTAAAATGTGCAACAAAGCCATCTTAGAAATAAAATGACTCATGTCATAATGGATCTTCGATGATATTGACCAAACTTCTAATAATGTCCTCAATTTGAACTGGAGAATAGTTGTCATTCCATTATGGTTCTCCAAGAAATATGTTGGTCTAACATTAATCATTAGAGGGTTTCAACATGTTATTTTTGAAGAATAGATGTATAATCATGTTGTATATTTGAAAGAGGTTTATCTCTTTGATTCATTCAATACACACTGAACCCATTATCTCATTGGTCAACATATTGAAACTGACTCAACAAAGTAGTGTCACCTATTGCCTCAAGTCCTCATAAATGCATAAAATTGCACGTGTTCCCCAGAACATGTTAGGGCATGCCAATGCCATCTCGGATGCTAATGCCATCTCGGATCCTCAACCCATCTCAAAACAATCGAAGTATATATCATAAAGCAAGCCATTAGGCCTACAAGTGAAACAAATAGGTGAGTGCAATTCATAAAACTCATCCCAGTTAACATGTCACTAGGTGAGCCATGTGTGTGCAAATTGAGCTGATATTCAAAAATCGTAAGCACATCACACAAAGATTATTTTTGCGGAAGGCAAATGTAGATGGTTCATAGACTCTTACTCTTTTCAAGTTAACAAACACATCCTAATTCTTAACCACACATCATCTAAATATTGTGAGCATCGGTTTGTACCTAATCGTTCTGAAGGCAAACATTCATCACCTTCTACAAATGGTTAAATGGTTTCAAATTCAAGTTATTCTCTAAAATTTTACTTAGTCAAAACTCAATTGCTTGAATAGTTCGGGTTTCTTCACCTTCAAGAAATTTTTTTGAGTTTTGTTTGATAGTTTCTCTTCTCCTTTAGCAGTATATTCATCAAATGTGTGTGTAAGTGTGTTGCAAAGATATTTTGGGTGTGAGGACTCTATCAAAGAAAAATGAATTGTCATCATCTTGACAGTTGATATGCCAAGATTGCAGGAAGCTTGAATTAAGGATCAGCTATAATCAAGCAGCAATCCAGAATCAAAGATCGATTTTTACATTGTATGAATATTTTCATTATTCATTTTCCATACATGTTACTCTGTCTGTATATATAAACCAGCTTTAACATATGAATGAGGTGTAGAAAATTCAATACAAAGCAATGCTTATTTCTTATTATAGTATCAGAGCCTCGTTAAACTCCAACGAGCAATTCAATCCGATTAAGACTCAAAAAAAAATTAAGCACGCGGATTTCAAGATTGGTATGCTCAAACGAGCCATCATCTTGCGGGGGCATGTTAAGGGATAAAAATCCAACATCGAATAAAGATGAAAATATAGACCAATTTATAAGAGTTCGTGCTACTCTTTTTAATAAGGTTGACCTTTTAAGATGGAACATCAAATTTTAACATGGTATCAGAGCGCAATATGAAGCATTGCTTATTGGCTATGATCTCATGAATTTTGTCACCGATGACCTTCAATGCCCTGCTATTGATGCCGAAAAATCGGCCATTTCTAAAGTAGTGAAGTCCTACTGGATTCGCCAAGATAAGCTAATCCTTCATGCCCGGCTAGCTGCCACATCTACCACAATCACACTGAAGCTTGCTTCATGTAAAACATCTCACGAAACTTGGAACAAACTAACCCGTCTTTATGTAGGAAAATCTCGCACTCGTGCGATACAGCTGAAAGAGGATGTCACTCTCAACAATCGTGGAAATCAGATTGTCACATAATTTCTCCAGTTGATCAAACTTATAGCTGATGAACTTGCCAGGATTGATCATCATGTTGTCGATGATGATTTGACCCTTTATATCCTAAATGGTCTGGGTTCTGAATATAGGGAAATTGTTGCCCCTGTATGAGCTCGAAAAAATCCTCTAAGGTTTGAGGAGCTCCATGATCTGTTAATCAGTCGCGAAAGCTATCTCAGATGCCTGGAACAACAAGCTACGCAGCCATTGGTTGCAACAACAAACTACACTCAGGGCAAGCAACTCCCATTTGGAACGAATGGACAACGATCCTTCTCCAAAGGCCTCGACAATAACAAACTCATCAACAATGGACCTGGCTTTCGCAAATATAAGTCCAAGTGCCAGCTATACAATCAGTTAGGTCACACAGCTAAAACATGTACAAAGTATACTCAGAATCAAATTATGCTGACTCCTTCAAAAATAAAGATCAGAAATGGTTAGTCGACTCGGCTGCTTCACACAACATGACAACTGATCTCTCAAGTCTTTCAATCCACTCCGAATATGATGGTACGGATGAAGTGGTGATTGGTGACGGATCAGGTTTGCATGTATCTCATATTAGGTTATTATCTTTTGCATCTCCCAATCGTATTTTTCATTTGAGAAATACCCTATGTGTTCCCAGCATTAAAAAAAAATTGATTTTCGTTCATCATTTTACCAAACAAAATAATGTCTACTTTGAATTTCATCCGTCTCATTTTTTTGTGAATGATCGGATCAGGGGGATGACATTGATCAAAGGCGAATGTGAGGATAGCGTGTACCCCTTTGCCTGAAACAATGGCTACGGTTTCCAAACCTGCCATTTCTTATGTTCATGAACGCACTACGACAGATGGATGGCACAAACGTCTTGGCCATACTTCTCCAAAAATTGTTCAACATCTTATCCGCACTTTTTCTTTGCCTATTAATAAAAAAGAAAGTTCATCCCTTTGTGTTTCATGTTCACAAAATAAAGCCCACCGGCAAATGTTCCAATCTCATGGCTTAAACAGCACGGCACCACTGAAATTAATTTATACATATGTTTGGGGTCCCTCTCATGATATTGGTATTGATGATTCAAAACATTATATTATTTTTGTTTACTACTATACCAAATACAGATGGCTCTATCCTAGGTCTCATAAATCAAGCGTTCAAATTACATTTCCTCAATTTTCGAAATCTTGTGGAAAATAAATTCAACACTAAAATCAAGAGCCTATATTCAGACAATGGAAGTGAATAAATTGCTCTAAAAAATTACTTATCAGTTCATGGCATTGGTCACTACACTACTACTACCCACACCCCCGCAACAAAACGGTATGTCTAAAAGACGACATCACCATCTTGTTGAAACTGGCTTTACTCTTCTCACTGATGCACATATGCCTTTTTCCTATTGGCCATATGTGTTTCAAGCTACAGCATACTTGATAAACTAAATGCCAATTTCTACCTTGAACAATAAAACACCTTTTGAGATGCTATTCAATTAGACTCCCAATTACATGAAATTAAAGCAGTTCGGATTCCTTTTGTTAACCCTTGACCAGGCCTTACAACACTCATAAGCTTCAGCCTAAAACTGTGTCTTGTGTCTTTGTAGGTTACTCCCTGACCCAAAATGCTTATTTGTGTCTTGAGCCCACTGGCGGAAAGATCTATCACTCCCGACATGTGATTTTTGATGAGAAAATATTTCCTATGGCTCTACCAAAATCTCATCCTTTAGAAATCCTCTAATCAACCATAGTGCTCTGGACAAACCTCAAACCGTGACCTTTCTTTGTCGACACTACATCATGAACAATCACGACGCCAAACGTCTCATCAATGGGTATAGTTTCTCCTCCGTTCTCTTTGGTGGATTCACCTCCCATGACTGCTCCTTCCTAGGTAAGTCAACCTTCTTTACTCCCTTTAGATTCACCAGAAAATTACTCTTAAAATATGAATGTGAGTCATGCATCTGAGGTACCCACCAATACTAAACCTCGCACCCACAATATGGTCACTAAATCTATGAACAACATTTACAAACCTAAAAAATTGTTCATGGTCACCAAGCACCCTATACCCCCGTCCTTGGAACCCACTTCGGTGACTCAAGCCCTAACTGATCCCAAGTGGCGCGATGCAACGTTATATGAGCTCACTGCTCTTATGCGCCTTGATACTTGGCGTCTAGTACAACCTCCCAAGGGATGCAATACTATTGGGTGCAAGTGTGTGTTTCGGGTAAAACGACTAGCTGATGAATCAATTAACAGATTTAAAGCCAGATTAGTGGCAAAAAGCTTTAATCAAAGACCTGAATTAGACTATGCTCAAACCTTCAGTCCTATAGTCAAATCAGTAACAATTCGAGTAGTCTTATCTGTTGCTATGATGCGAGATTAGTCACTAAGACAATTAGACGTTAACAATGCTTTTCTTCATGGTCATCTTACAGAAGAGGTATACATGACACAACCCCCAAGTTTTCTAGATCAATCGAAACCTAATTATGTTTGCTGCCTTAGAAAAGCAATATATGGTCTTAAACAAGCACCACGTGCCTGATATTATGCTCTCAAACAAGCCCTATTGGAATTTGGTTTTGTTAATACCATGTCAGATTCTTCATTATTTATGTGTGATGTTGAGTCAACTATTGTGTATTTCTTAGTGTATGTTGATGACTTAATTATCACTGGCAATTACTCAAATTTTGTTGCAAGCATCATACAAAAACTTGGGGCAAAATTCTCTCTCAAAGACTTAGGACCCTTAAATTTCTTCCTTGGAATTGAAATGATTCCTACCAACAATGGGTTGTTTCTCACTCAACATAAATACATCTGAAACCTTCTGGCCAGAACATGCATGGTTGGAGCTAATGATGTCACCACTCCACTGTCAACCTAGGTCTCCTTGAAGTTAGATGATGGATCTGCAGCTGTAAACTACACAAAATATCGCCAGGTCATTGGTGCATTGCAATATCTCTCTCTCACTAGGCCCGACATCAACTTCGCAGTAAACAGGCTATCACAGTTCATGCACTCTCCAACTACAAATCATTGGGTTGCAACAAAACGATTGTTGCATTACGTCAAGAATATAATTTTTCATGGCATCTCAATCCAGAAAAATATTAGCCCATCTCTTATATGCTACTCAAATGCGGATTGGGCAGGAAACCTGGACAACCGAAGCTCAACATCAACATATTTAATTATGCTCGATTCAAACCACATTTCATGGAGTTCAAAAAAGCAACGTGCCATTGCAAGATCATCAACGGAAGCTGAATATCGAGCGCTTGCAATAGCTGCATCAAAATCTATGTGGATACTATCACTCTTTACTGAAATGAAGTTCACTCTTCCAAAGCCATCAATGCTTTTGTGTGACAATCTTGGTGCCACTCATCTTAGTTTTAATCCCATCTAGCATTCAAGAATGAAGCACATTGTTCAGGACCTGATTCAAAAAAATGCTCTCAGTGTTTGACATGTCCATACAAATGACTAGCTTGCAGACTTACTTACCAAACATCTTTCAAGGCAACGTGTAGATTATCTACGGAACAAGATCCATCTGTCCGATGGTAGCCCGTTCTTGCGGGGGCTTATCAAGGAAAAATGAACTATCATCATCTTGACAGCTGATATGCCAAAATTGCAACAAGCTTGAATCAATGATCAGCTATAATCAAGCAGCAAGCCAGAATCAAGGATCGATTTTTACATTGTATGAATATTTTCATTATTCATTTTCCATACATAGTTACTCTGTCTGTATATATAAACCAGCTTTAACATATGAATGAGGTGTACAAAATTTAATACAAAGCAGTGCTTATTTCTTTATTAGGCTCATACCTTAGTAACCTATATATAAACACACATACAAGAAAGGAAAGGAGGTGATGATTATGACTTGAAATTATTTCAAAAATTTAAAACCCGGCTGAGTGACTAGATTCAAGTGAATTAGCTTCTCATCTAATGTTCATGATTAATTTTGAAAGGTCGACCGATGTCAATAAATCAAGTTCTTGTCACATATCTCGTAAAGTTCCTTAATATGCTATTGCTAAAAATCAAAACTGTCAACTGGAGCAAAAGCTATGATTGTCTAAAGTTGATTACTTAATTGGTTCATTTCAATTTTTATACCAACATCGCCACTTCCAACACCTGTAACCTAATCTAAAGTATTGTCCCAAGAATCATCTCACTCTTAACTCGTGTCTCACATTATATTTATATATTATGTCCCTCATAATGTGAAGGAAAAAATGTTCATTTTACGAATATTCATATACCACCCCCTACACGTCTTGTTGTTAAATTGATTTGACATGAAAAGAAAAAAAAAAACTTACCTTTAGAAGAATGTAAAAAAATGCAATATTAAGACCTTAATCAACAGGAGATCCATTCTCGCCAAAATTGAACATGCCAACTGACACCACCCCCACGATCAACGACCTCCTGCCGGAACCCATCCTCTCCAACATAATCGCCGCCGTGTCGGATATTCGCAGCCGCAACTCAGCCGCCTTAGTCTGCCACAAATGGCTCCTCTTTGAACGCGCCACCCGCACCGCCCTCACCCTCCGTGGCAACATCCAGGACCTCTACATGGTCCCTACTTCCTTCCGATCCATAACCCACCTCGATTTATCCCTTCTCTCTCCCTGGGGTCACTCCCTCACCTCCTCCACAGCCGACCATGCAATAATAGCCCACTACCTCCGCCACGGCTTCCCCGCAGTCACTTCCCTCACGCTCTACGCCCGCAATTCGTCGACTTTACAGCTACTGGCTCCACTTTGGCCTAATTTGAAACAAGTGAAGCTCGTGAGGTGGCATCAAAGGCCCCAATTTGTGACCACTGGTGAAGAACTCGAGATTTTGTTTCAACAATGTAAGAGGCTCTGTTCTCTTGATCTTTCGTCGTTTTATTGCTGGACTGATGATGTTCAATTTGCTCTGGAATCGAACCCATTAATTTCATCGAACCTCACTGTCTTGAATCTGTTGAACCCATCATTTTCTGAGGGGTTTAAGTGTGATGAGATTAGGGCAATCACTAGGGTTTGTCCCAATTTGAAGGAATTTCGAGCTGCGTGTATGTTTGATCCGAGGTACATTGGGTATGTTGGAGATGATGGTCTTGTATCTATAGCAATGAATTGTCCTAAACTGGCAATTCTTCATTTAGCTGATACCTCGGCCTTGTCGAATTTGAGGGGGGATCCCGAATGCGAGGGGTTTACGCAAGAAGATGCGAGGATTAGTGTGCCGACTTTGACTGAAGTGTTTTCTGGGCTTCCATTGCTGGAAGAGCTTGCTTTGGATGTTGGTAACAATGTTAGGGATAGTGGTCCTGCATTAGAGGTACTCAATTTGAAATGCCCCAAGTTGAGGCACTTAAAGTTGGGGCAGTTTCATGGGATTTCAGTGCCGGTTGAGTCGAGGTTGGATGGAGTTGCATTGTGTGAAAAGCTCGAGTCTTTGTCAATTAGGAACGTGGGCGACTTGGGTGATATGGGATTGATTGCCATTGCTCGGGGGTGTTGTAGATTGGCCAAGTTTGAAATTCAGGGTTGCAAACAGATCACGATGAGAGGAATGAGGACTTTTGTGCATCTGCTTCAACGAACATTGGTCGAGGTTAAGATCTCTTGTTGCAAAAATCTTGGCGCAGCTTCTTCGTTGGAAGCATTGGTGCCAATAAAGAGTCGGATTCAGAGTCTTCATATCGATTGTGTTTGGGATTGTGCTGAAGAACTCCAAGATCTTGATGCAATCAAAGGTAATGTTGACCGCAACAAATTGGATCAAGGTGAGAAATTAAATCAATCTGTAGGACACACAAAGTACTTGAGAACTAACTATTATGATTGTGGTGGCAATAGCAAAATACGCAAGTACTCGACTGATCTGAATTGCTCTTATACCGGGGTGGATATCACTCATAATGGCTACGACAACATGTGCAAGAATTCATATGATCTGAATTGTCCTTATGCCGTGGTGGATGTCAATAACAATGGCTATAACAACAGCAATGGATTTGATGAAAAGACATGGGATATGCTGCAATCTCTTTCGCTTTGGATCACTGTAGGTCAACTCTTGACTCCTCTATCATCTGCAGGACTCGAGAATTGTCCCAATCTGGAGGAAATACGGATCAAGGTTGAAGGAGATTGTAGGGAAATGTCGAAGCCCTCTGAACATGAATTTGGATTGAGCTTTCTTGGAAATTACCTTAGTCTATCGAAGATGCATTTGGATTGCAGGGAAGTTATTGGCTATGCACACACTGCGCCTTTTGGGCAGATGGATTTGAGCCTTTGGGAACGGTTTTATCTCTTAGGTATCGGAGATTTGGATCTCACAGAATTGGATTACTGGCTTCCCCAAGATAGGGATGTTAACCAAAGGAGTCTATCTCTTCCAGCAGCCGGATTACTCCGAGAATGTTCTGCACTTCGGAAGCTTTTTATACATGGGACGGCTAATGAACATTTCATGATGTTTCTACCGAGAATCCCAGGCATAAGAGATGTCCAATTGAGAGAAGACTATTATCCAGCACCAGAGAGTGATATGAGCACAGAGATGAGGCCAGACTCGTGCAGTCGCTTTGAGGCCGCTCTAAATAGGCGCCAGATTCCCGATTGATGCAAAAGAATCTTGTCCAGCTTTCTGTTATTTCACTTCACTGGCATTGTAGAACTGTTTTGAAATTTTGACAATATAATTCATGCAACGTGCCTTCAAATTCCAACACAAGACAAGCAGAAAGTCGAGTTTTCTTTGATTTCACAAAAAGGATGAACGTTTTTCCCAATTGATATACTGAAAGGAAGGAAAATCACGCACAAGTTTACAATTTTAGCCGGAAATACGTTGTTTATAAACCTCAACTATGCTATTTCTCTATACAAATGAACAAGCTGCATTAGCAAAGTGATAACTCGCAGTCTAGTAATCGGGGAAGAATTTCCTCACAACTTGGTCGTTCATCTGGTTCTGCCCAACAATCTGCAACCACGAGATTATACTATCACGACCCTTGAGCAAATATGAAATTTCGGTAGCCCTGTCGCATTACTAGATTCTAAAACACGTACCTGCAATTAGCCTACCCAAGGGTCCTTCAGGTATCTCCAAACGCAATCCTTCATTTGCAACGGCATAAACAACCTGAATAGACAATGAAAATTTGGAATATTAAGTACTCCTATCAAGGATCATTACGTATAATGCAAATATAGAGTTCAATTTCTGTACCCGCTCTGGTGGTATACCGTCCCATGGTTTATTTAGGGTGCATAGTTCCCACATTATAATGCCGAGGCTGAAAATGTCACATTTCACTGTGAAGGGTTCATTGCGTATAAGCTCCGGAGCCATCCATTCTGGTGTCCCTGCCGACGAGGAGTCCTGCATGGTTGCATCTGTCATTATCCTTGAGAGCCCAAAGTCACAGATTTTAACTGTCGAGTGCTTGTTGACAAGGCAATTTGCACTTTTAAGATCACGGTGGACTATCTTCATGCGATGTATACACATCAGCCCCCTAAGTTGCCAACAGAAAACAAACATTGAGTTTAGAGTCATCCATATAAACAATGGTTTTTTTTTTTTCGTTTCAAAAACACTCTCACCATACAAGCATTTGAAAAAAAAAATACATGCTCTATCAATTTAAACTAGTAAATAATCAATATTGTTAGCCGAAATCATTAGATATTTGAATTTCCCAAGAATACAGCAAGTGTTTGTCAATGCCATAAATTGCCATTATTCTGGTTGTTTACGAGGACACGTCATTTTGGCAGTGTAGTTAACTGTGAATTTTGGGCTTTCTGGCAGAGTTTATATACGGGTCACCAATCCCCATCCTCACCTTCTGGAGCTGCCAAGTATGCGCTCCCCCTGATCAGCTATTTACGTTTCCAGCAAGGTGAGGGAGCCTGTCCCTGAATTGATTTCAACATGGAACTCAAAGAGTTCATTATCCGCAGCCTTCTAAATTCATCGGGGATGGTATCACCTAATGCACTAACGTAAGTGTATGATTTAGATCTTACTGGTACCTTCCATTTTTCTTTTACTCTCTCTTTCATTGTTGAAGTATCGAGAAATTTAAGCCCATTTAGAAAGATAAACCACTCTGTTCATTAATGTTCTGATTGTAACCTCTGCTCAGAATGAAACCTTATAAATGCAAGGTACCAGCTAAAAGTTCACCTAGAGATCGTGGTAAATTTTAGAAATCAAAGATTGAAGTCACAATCCAAGAACTATCATTAAAAGGTTTGAATGCCAGAACCCACAGTAGGTAAGATAAAGTACCCAAGGAAAATCAAGAGAAAGGGCACTGTAACTGCCATTACCATATCCCCAAAAAACTGTGAACTGCAAATCTTCCAAATAGCCAAGCATTGTCATTTTCACCTATTGATGTTTTGACTTGCGTCTATCCTCAAATTAATATCCATTACCCAAAAAGTTTTAAGCAAACAAATTTTCCAATTGATCCATACGGCAGTACTAAGTTTAGCTATATTCCAAAGGTTTCATTTTTGAGGTGGTTAGTAATATTTATCTTCTATGTAATGTAACATGAATCTTGATCTTGATTCTATCTACTAAGGGCTGTGGTCTCCACTCAAAGACATGACCTAATGTACTTGCTAATATTCTAGTTGCTTTGGATCTTCTAATATGCATTGAAATAACTGAACAACTGGCGTGAAACGATTTATGTATCGGACCCTAACTCATTGGTAATAAAGCATTTTTATCTTTGGTCCTCACAATCCTTTATACAACTTAAACCTAAGATTTGAGTCTTACCTTATTCAACACAATGTTTTTGCTATACTCCCCCAAACTCAATTTTTTTTTGTCTCTAGAAGTACGTAATCATCCAATAATAAAAAATGCATTTCTATCTAGATTCAACAATTGTTCATTGTATGTTAGTAATTCAATATTGACGAAAAAAGGGCACCATAAGTTCAGTCACTCCAAAAATGAATTAGAAAGTGGAGGATTGAAAAATCCTCAGGTGTACTTCCCCAAGGCTTTCTGGCATTGATTTCGACAAAAAATCATGTTCAACAATTATCCAATCATTCAAGGTGATCATTACTGGAACACAGTTTTTGATGTATCCAAAAACTTCAACTAACCTGCATATGTCACGCAGCATTTTAATCCTCCTCCGCCAGCTCAGCTTATTCTTCTGGCCACTCAAATGAATCAAATAATACAATGATCCCATTTCCATGTATTCAGTGACCATTGACAGCCGTGGAGGCCTTGTGCAGGCACCAAGGAATAATATGACTGCAAGAAAATCACAAGTTAGATTGCAACATTTATGTTCGATTGTAAATCTAACTACTGATTCACCACCAACCTAACTAGAAAACATGAAAATATTAAGCGCCCCTCTCCATGTTCTATACAAAAATATTATTTGTATGAAACGTGTATAAATATACAAGTGTAGAATATATATTAATATTTTTCAACAGGCATAAATGCCACACAAAAACAGCAAGTTCTAACTTTCAAGTGAACATGGCTGAAAATTATAGAGAGGTAGACACATTAAAATCAAATATTTAATTTGTGAACATTTTTCATAAGCCAATGAGGCTAGGTCAAGTGGTAAACTCTTAGGCCCTGCAACCACAATGTCCATGTTCATGCTAAAATATAGAAAAAAATGTCACCATTTTGCTCAAAAGAATGAGAAAAACATAATATGCATTTAGACTTACAATCACCAATTAGAAATAATATGCCCCTATTTGGTGGAGGTTAAAATTAGATTTTAGTAGATTTTAATAAAAGTTGATGAAATGCGTGATTAAAATTAATTGTTGACTTTGACTTGGTATTTTAATTTGATTTTAATCTAGAACAAACAGGGCGGGCTATATTTTGTCAATTTAAAATGATCCTGTCATAGCCTTTACACAAATTTCTCCCACAATAAAAGGTAGGTTGATAATTTGGTCAAAACCATTATCAAAAATTGATCTTTTTTGAGGAATTTAATATACATCTTAATAATGATTTTATGATTGGATAACAAGTATATAATGAATTAATGACGTCAAGATTGTATTGCTGATATGGATATCAGTTTTTTTTTTTTTAACCAATAGTTTTCAGTTTTTCATGACTATGACTTGCAGTGTAGGTGTACTAAATTAAGCTAGTAAAAATGGTTTGGACTTTAAGAAAAGGAGGAAAGAAAAGTACCATTTGGGTGCCGAAGGCGNGGAAAGAAAAGTACCATTTGGGTGCCGAAGGCGACTGCAAAAAAAAAAAAAAGAGTGGAACCAGACAAAATTGCAATGTTAGAATGATATAAAGAAAGACGAATAAAGAAAAAAAAAATGATGCAACAAACAGGATGACACCTGAGAATGGATATTTCATTGCAAAAGTCTTCCATGTTTTCAACAGTAAGATCTTGCTCCAAAAAGACTTTAATAGCAACTTCCGTTCCATTCCAAACACCACGAAAAACTTCCCCAAAAAACCCTAGATGTAATCCCATAAATTAAGCGTTAATTGCCAACACTGAAAGTTAGTAACAAGTGACTAAACTGAAATGTACCAGTGAAGGAAACAAATAATATATCATATTGATTTTCATAGTTTAAAAAATCTATTTGAAGTTTACGCCCTGCCTTACAAAGGTAGAACGTGCCCAATTAAGCCTCTCCTAAACACTGTTGATGTCTTATGAATTCAGGGCCAACTCTACACCTCATATTTTCATGCCCACTATTTATTAAGATAAATTATAAATTGCAGGACAGATACATGAAGTGTAGCTGGAGATCTACTCCACAGATTGATTACTCAAATTCAAGTTTTCTTTACCACTTCTGTTTCCTCCTTTTGATTTCACCTTCAGTGTTGAAAGCAATTTGACTTGGCTAAACAAATTGTCTTCACTGTATAGTCCTATGCTAATAATGGCATTAGGAAACCCAAACTCCTTTTATGTTACACTTCAATTTCAAAGCATTTGGTCAAGTAGAAGAAAAATCGGACTAAATTTTCAGAGTATGATAGATATAATTATTCGTTCAATTTTTTTTTTTTTCTTTTAGACAATTAAACATCTGGTTTTGCTGCAAGTCTCTCTTATTTCCTCTCTAATACAAGTAATATAACAACAAAAATAATAATACTAATGACAATGCTTACCAATCCCAACACGAGTGCCAACAGTCAACTCCGAAAAATCAATATTCCATTCTTCAAATGGCAGCAGAGGCTTGTTCTGGAACATAGGTAGTCCCAGAACTCTGTTCCATGCCGAAACCATTTCTTCTTTTACCTTGTGAGTTCCTATTCTCTCTGGGGTTGAACTGCTAAATTCATGAGGAGATGAAGGTAACGACAGTGCCTTCTGAGAGTTGTTTTGCCTTCGAGGATCATACAAGGAAGACCTTCCACCAGACATTTTATCCTGATCAGGAAGTGTTCAATGGCAACGTAAGCAAGAAATAGTTCAAGATTATTTAGGAATCAAAGGTCTTGAAATTTGAATTACAGGTGTGGTAAACAGTGTTCAATATAGAGACTTTAGCATATAATCAGAAATTAAAAATTTTGATCTTTTATGTATTCTAAAACATGTTTAGTGAATCAAGCAACAGACCAGGTGCTTACAAACAAGGCCCAGAATACACAATATAATGCCCTTGTATTCAGTTCTATGTTTAAAATGACTACCTTGTTTAGAAACCCATGTTCTTTTAGTGACTTAATTTAAGCAACCATAGAATAAAAAGCAAGAAGCTAATGGGGCTAACCACCTTTGAAGATACAATTACATGAATGGATTGAAATTGACTTCTCAGTTAAACTTCAGCTAAGAAACACAATGGAATAGCAAACAGCGAAAAAGATGTTGATCCAGGAGCTGACAAACCCTTGCTAAAAAAGAAAGCAAGAGGCTTATGGGACTACACATCTTTACTATTCCATGAATGGATTGAAATAGAATTCTGAATTGAACTTCAGTTATGTTAAGAAAACAATGACATAGAAAACAGCCATAAAGTTAAAAGGATGCTTTGAAAAAACAACAAACAATGTGAGCAAAATAGCTGTAAGCCTGTAATTAGTTTTATTCCCTCATTCTATAGCTGACCTCATTAGCATAATTTAGGGAGATGTTAGGGCATAACTAGAGGAGAAATGTTAGGAAGTTGTTAGTGTTTTTTTTTTTTTTTTAAATTTGCCACTGTAGCCTTCAGATTCATCAACAAAATATATGAAATTTCACAAAATTCATCAGTAAAGAATTTGTAGCATCAGATTGCAGCTGAACTTCAGTTTTTTAATACCTAAAAGCTCGTCTGGGAAGTTGCGTGGATAAAAATTGATTTGACCATTTTTTTTACTATTTATAATGATTTATAAACATATGCTAACCAAAGCCCCAGTAGATATAGAATTTGCAGAAGTGAATGAATCAAAATATATACACATGAAGTTTTTAATATCAAATGTGAGAAATAATCTAGACTATAAATGTCGGATACAATTTCACTTTTAGTTGGTAGAAAATTAAAATTGATATTGTGATTGCGTGCCATCAGTTACAGATACCACCAGGGGCGGAGCCATCTTATGGCCAGTGCAGGCACATGCCTGCACTGAACTTTGATCCCAAGGAAAAAAGTTTACACCAATTTAGTAA
>CAIGRO010276951.1:0-13165 GCA_903798355.1 Fraxinus baroniana | reverse complement strand
TTCTAGCAACTTATCAATGCAACTAGAGAGATATCAACAAAATAGTTTTTCTCACAATATATCATAAAAGATAATATGCCGTAAGTTATCAAAAAAGAGCAAGTTTCAGTCTTGTAACAACGAACAGAAAATAATTCATAATTTCTAGCACAAGCAATGGCTACCCCATACGGTTACCCCAATTATATTGTCACCCCACACGATGACGCACTAGTGCAAGAATTAAAAGATGATCAGCCAATTTACTAGAGTAGAACTGTCTGAGTCCGTAATTCACGAGTGTTGCGAATTTACTGCTCTAGGACTGCAATTTATGGTCTAAATGTTGTGCAGTTACAGTCTCGTGTCTGTCTTAATCACCAAAAGGGCAGAATCGTCCAAAATTTTATGCAACTCCTGAAATACTAAAATAACACTATCAATACGTTTAGGAATGAAAAATAAACGAAATGCCCGAGAAAATCTAGTTGGAATCACAGCCACGTGCCGCCCATGGATTACACACGCACCACCACCAAGTGCGCCTCAGCCTGTAGGGAATAGGTATGGTCTCAGATTTCTGGTCAATGGTTTGGCCGAAATCGAGAGAAACAGATCCAGATTTTTGCGTGAAAAATTGCGTCTGCGCGAGGACCATCCGTTCATCTTCCTCATCGATTTCATTTGAATTCACACCACCCAATGCTTTGATAGCAGATATGAAGTACAAATTACTGATTGCACCAAGGATCACCGGGCTCAGTCTCAATTCAACACCACAATCAACCAATAAACAATCCACAAACCACCACTCCTCCAAACGATTGCTCCAACAAAATAGATAGCCACAAAGGACTTGGGAATGAGAAGATTACAGCCAAGAGGGTTAGCTACAAAGGCTGATTGAAAGAAGAAGAAACAAATCTCACAAGTGGGCACAAAGCCGAGAGCAAACAGCCAAGACAAAAGAGAGTTCTTGCTTCTTGAAAAAGGGGGCGGCTATCAATTTCTCACATGCTAGCAACATTACTGGACGGGTAGTATAAAAGGAGGGTAAGATGGGCTTTAGGTTAGAGAAAAGACAAGGCCCAATAAGTAAGTAAATAGTGGGCTAGCAATCTATAGAAGCCATCCAAGTTTGGGTTGGGCCATGAGTAGCCCTAATTCAATTAAACTGTTTCAAATGGCCCAAGTGAGTTACGTGGAATGTTTAGGTAATTGTGGTGTCGATATACATTCAGTCATTTTATTGATGTCGACTAAATAAAAGAGCAAGACTTACATCATTACCCAGGGAGGTCGTTTGACAACAATTTGCCTATCACTATATCTTCCATTACCTATTCCCACACAACCTTGGACTGACTTGAGAACAGATTTCATTATCGGCTTACCGCAGGCTCAAAAGGGACACGACTCTATAATTGTGGTGGTGAGTTGGTTTAAAATATGCTCCATTTTGCTCCATGTAAGAGAACTACAAATGTTGTATTCATGGTAAAATTGTTCTTTTGTGAGGTTTATCGCTTATATGGTTTACCATTACCTGTGTCAGATCGTGATACTTGTGTAGGTCATTTTTTGGCGAAGTCATGACTTTGTAATTTGGTAGTGCTTATCATCCCCAAACGAATGGCAAAACTGAGGTGGTTAGCAGAATATTGGGCAACTTCTTGTGCAGCCTAGTCAATGATATTTGAAAGTCAAAGGACGGGAAAGTTAGCAGCTGAATTTGCACATATCCTTGCGATAAATAAAAGCACATGCTTAATTCAATTCCAAGTCATCTAAAATGTAATTCCTTTGGCTCCGATTGATCTTATTCAATTGCCTGATTATTCTAAGATCCAAGGTATTGCTTCTGATTTCATCTCCAATTTCCAACAGATTTATGAGCTTACACATGGCTGCTAGTTGGAGATGACCATCAAGTATAAAAAGGTAAATGGCTAGCTTCGGCATCACTTGGAATTCGAGATTAATGGCTTTGTTTGGGCTGTAAGAACACAATAAGCTAGTAGTATGCAAGATAAGGCACTTTAGAAGTACTTGAGAAGATAAATCCTAATGCTTACTGCTTGAAGCTTCCTCTTCCTCTTCCTCACTTCAACATTGTAATGAACTTGATAATTCTTTGTTATTATTGAATTAACAAACCTTCCAAGAAGATTTCTTCAAACTTTCGATCTAAAAAAAAAAATTGTTGTTTTCCCTTTTAACAGTGAAATGGACAGAAGTGACCAAATGTGTAACGAGATATATAGGATGGGGACTATTCTACCAATAAAACATAAGTTAGGGATGAACTTGACACAGTGTATAGGTAGGGGTCTAATGCTTCAATTTCCCTTTTATCTATAGAGACGAACAAGGAACGCACTGCTCAGACAAACAGCAAATTCAGCAAAATGGATTTGGAGCATGTAAAGAGATTCGTGGAGAAAGAAGGAGGCGATTATGAATCAACAGTTGATTCAATGCCCCCAAAGTTCATAGAGCCAATGGTTATGCAAGGCCTCAAAATCCACCACATTGAACCCGGCCGTATCCTTTGCTCTCTCACTGTCCCAGATCGCCTCCTGGTTTGATTTTTCATCTTCCATTCTATTTCTGAAAATTAACCCCTGGACATCTGTTATTTTTATAAAGTAACTTGTTTTTTTATATCTGTGAATTGAAGAATTCTGGGAATTCATTGCATGGTGGGGCGACGGCGGCTTTGGTCGACATTGTTGGATCGGCTGTAATATACACTATGGGTGCTCCGACCACCGGAGTATCGGTTGAGATCAACGTTTCCTATTTGGATGCTGCATATGCTGGTGTAAGTGCGCTTACAACATCGCTGTTTTCTTGTTTTTTCACTTTCGCTTTTGGTTACAGATGAAATATTATGCTAATTCGATTTATTTATTATTTTTTTTACACTTCATAGTTCTCTGTTTTGTAACTTTTGTTTGACGATGTTGTGGGTAGTTTCAAGGCTCCACGACTGTGTTAACCAGAACTGTAATTATTAGACTATCCTTAGGTATTACCTCCCATCGAGTATTGGGGGCAATTTTAATCTGGTTCGATTTCCTACTGGGAGGTCTAGTAGTGGGAGATTAACAGGGGCTATGGATGACTTTTCGGATTTTATTAGGGAGAATATGTTGGTGGACCTGCCTATGATAGGGGAGATGTTTGTCATCTAATCGGGATCAATCTGTTCTATCTCCAATAGATTGGTTTTTGGTTAGTGGTGAGTTCGGGGAAAAGTACCCAGATGTCACTCAAAGGAGATTGGGGAGGGTGTATTCTGATCATTTTCCCATTTCGTTATTTGGGAATGTAAGGTTTAGTGGAAGAAGACCTTTTATGTTTGAGAAGATATGGCTAAAAGTAGAAGGTTTTGGGGAGCGAGATTTCAGTGGTCTCCTAGTTATGTGTTGGATCAGAAAATGAAGGCCTTGAAAGGGGATCTAAAGAGGTGGAATGAGGAGGTGGTTGGAGATGTTAACTGGCATAAAAATTAATATCTTTCAGATATATCTTTCAAATATAGAAGAGGTGGATAGGAGGGTGGAGAGTCGAGAATTGGTAGGGGATGAGAGGGAGAGACGTGGAGAATTAAGGGAAAAGATGGAGAGGTTGGTGAAGATTGAGGAGATTAATTGGCGTTAAAAATCTAGGATCATGTAGTTGAAAGAGGGGGATGAATGTACCCGATTTTTCCACAGGGTCGCTAATTCCAATAGGGGAAACAATTGTATCACTATGTTGGAGGTAGATGGGATTAGTTATGAGGACTCACAAGATATTGGGACCCAAATGGTGAGTTTCTATCAAAATCTTTATCTGGAGAAGTATGACTAGAGGCTAGAGTTGGAGGGTAGATTTTTCTACTATTATTGAAGAAAATGCTAGTTGATTAGAAAGACCATTTGGGGAGGAGATTAGGGAGGTGGTGTTTAGTATGAATGATGATAAGGCCCTAGGACTGGACGGATTCTCTTTCTCATTCTATAAGGTTTGTTGGGAAGTGGTGTCACTGAACATTGTGGATGTCCACATTTCTTTCAGTGTGGCAGGTTCTTGAAAAATTCTAATGCTATATTTATTGTGCTAATTCCAGAAAAATCGAAAGAGATGGATATTAAGGACTTTCGTCCTATTAGTTTAGTAAGTGGAGTGTACAAGATTATTGAAAAGGTTATTGTAAATAGAATAAAGGAGGTTTTGGGAAAAGTGGTATCTAAATTTCAGAATGCTTTTTTCAAAGGGCGCCAGATATTGGATTTCGTATTTATAGCAAATGAATGCATTGCCTTGACCTAGGGGCTCGAGAGATGTTATGTAAGCTTGATATTCGGAAGGCTTATGATCACATGAACTGAGGATTATTTTTGTATATGCTCAGGCGATGTAACTTAGGAGGTAAGTTGTGCTAGTGGATTCAGTTTTGTATCTCTACTGGTTCTTTTTGAGTTTTAGTGAACGGTACCCCTGACATAAGGAGGGCAAAAAAATCCGTTCAATCCGATACTTTTGGGGGCCCTGCTCCGGAATGGGGCGGGAATTACCTGCTTAATTGGGCAAATGGGGTGGGGATGAGGTTAGGGTGATTACCCCGAAACGGGCAAGGGCGGATATGTGAAATATAGTCTCTGCCCTGCTACCTGCCCCCTTTAAAGTTAATTTCAAATTTAATTGTTTTATCGAACAAGAACAATAAATTTATCATCAATTTTAAAGAGAACATAAGTTGTTTTTAACAAATTAGTAAAAAAGTAATAATATTTACTAAATTAAGATATAAAAAAATTAATAAATAAAATAAATAAAAAATAAAAAGAAAAATAAATGGGACGATAAATGGGGGCAAGGGACCTGCCCTGCCCCGCCCCTCCCCGAACCCCGCGCCCTCGTTCCCACTCGAACCTTTTGCCCCTTTTTAACCGAGTATGAGAATGGTGTAAAGTAATAAAAATACCCAACGGGATCGGGATGGGTATGATCGCCCTATCCCATACCCGCCCCATTGCCACCCTACCTTGAAAGTTATTTCCAGAGGAGCAGAGATTTGAGGGAAGGGGATCCTTTATCTCCATTGTTGTTTGTTATCGTTATGGATGCTTTTAGTAGAATGCTTGAGAAGTTTATGGGGGAGAGTTTGCTGAGGGGCTTTATTATTGATCAATTGCAAGTATCCCATTTGTTATTAGCAAATGATACGTTGATCTTCTGTGATGCAAATATTTGAGAAATTCAAGAACTTGCGTCGTTTGCTTTTGTGCTTTGAAGCTGCATCTGGATTGAAGATATATCTGTAGAAAATTAAGGTTATCACAGTGGGAGAGGTCGATAACGTGGAGGAGTTGGTTGATATATTGGGTTGTAAGGTTGCACAATTGTGCAAGTCATATCTTGAGCTTCCCTTAGGAGCACGGTTTAGAAGTATACATATTTGAAACAGTATTGTGGAAAGGTTGGAGAAGAGGTTAGCGGGTTGGAAGCATATGTACTTCTAAAAGGGAGGTTATCTTATTCTCATTAAGTCCACTCTCCCGAACTCCCTACTTATTTCTTGTCATTGTTTCATATTCCTGTGCAGTGACAAAAAAATTAGAGGATTTAAAAGGATTTTCTTTGGAGAGGGTTAGGGAATGAGAGAATTTCATTTGATTAATTGGGGTGTGGTTTGTTCTCCTTTAAGGTTGGGGGGTCGCAGATTGGAGAGCTTTGTATTTTTTAATAAAGCCTTGTTAGGTAAGTAATTGTGGTGATTTGGAGTGAATAGAGAGAGTTTTTGGAGAGAAATTATAGCGGCGAAATATGGTGTTATTGAGGGGGATGATGCTCAGTTGAGGGTTGTGGTTCTTGTGGGGTAAGTTTGTGGCATTATATCCGGCCAGGGTAAAGGGACTTTCGGGATAGATTGACTTTTGTGGTTGGGAATTGTAATACTATCACTTTTTTAGATGATTGTTAGTGTGGAGATCAACAGTTGAGGGTGGGATTTCCTTTTTTTATTGTATTGCTTTGGTACTCTTTTATGGTGAAAGATGTCTTAGTTATACATAACGGGAGTCTCAGCTGAAACATTGTTTTTGGGAGAGATTTATAGGATTGGGAGTTGGATGATTACGCGCTGCTTTTGACCTCTTTGTATGAGGTGTATATCAGTGTAGGTGAGGGTGATTGGCACGGGATGACATTTTCTCAGTTTGTACTTATCTTAGATCCTTATTGGGACCTGTGTAGAGTTCATTCCTCTGAAAGATGGTATGGCAATGTAAACTGCGCCTACGAGTGGCAATTTACTATAAACGGTTGTAAAGGGACAAGTGTTAACAGTGGATAATCTTCAAATAAGGGATTTTTATGTTATACACTGGTGCATGTGGAGAGGAAGAAGCAGCCACTATTTTGATGATCAAACACGGAAAACGAAGTAGATTAGAGAATTATTTTATTTGACATTGTATATTTGGTTTAATGTTGCTGTTCAATTTCATGTTTTTTTTTCTTGTTTAAATTGATAATACACTTCGTGTGTATTATCCTTTGATTAATAAATATTTGATTACTTAATAAATAAATAAATAAAAACTTTTGGAGGTGCTTCCTTTGAAATGAACTCATCCAGAATTGCTGACTTGTGGTTTTGACAAGTGAACCAATGAACTTAAAATGCTCTCTTTCAATTGTAATGTTGATGCTTGTCTTCCTGAAAGTACTCCGTTCATGATGCTTTTGTGCCACCCATATTCCTGCTTTTCTTCTCTTTTTGATCTCATTGTTTCCACGTAGGTATGCGAAATCTGATTAAATATTGCTTGAGATCCCCATTTATGAGTTTTTTTTGTTCATGTTCACTGAATCAAGTTTGCTCCTTAGAAATGCGAATTGTGAGCATTTTCGGAATCAAAATGGATTACCTTTGCTCACATTTTTCTACCTATGTCTAAATGTGGGGTTTTATACTTCTATTTAGCTTATAGACGAGGGTTTGGCATTGATCCCTACCTTGTTTATTAATAATAGAAAGAATTAATACAAGGGAGGTGATCATCTAACCTTCCAGAATCACAAGGGAGAGAAATATACTACTCCCAATACGAATACCTTGAGTTCAAAGATATCTAATAACTGAACTATTTTCTGTAGCTATAACTCTTCATAGATCATAAACAAATCAAAGAGAATGCCTTCTGCAAACTTTTTCTGTATCTTCCAATTTCCATTATGCAGGGCATGAAACAAATCAAGAGAATTAAGGCTGATTGTCGAATTTGTTAATTGTCCTTTCGTCATTAGATTCAGTTAATTTATTTCCCTAAATTGGTTTTACAAACTGGAAGTTACGTTTAATAGGATCCAGAACTATGAATCTGTTGAAGTAACTTTCAGATATATTCAATGGCACAGCATTTTGTTTCAAAACAAGAGTGCACAAAACGTTGATGTCGCAAAATTGCAGAGGGTTCCAGCTCTTTTTGACTTTCTTTCTCCTTGTGATGTGTCTGCCTATGTCCACTTTTGTTCTCTTTTGCATTTGTCCTGTGTTTTCCAAAGAACCGCGTTCCATATTCTTTCTTGTTTATAAGTAATGATCATGATAAGTGTCCTGGTGAAGCCGTCGGGCTATCATTTCAGTTTGGTGAACTCTTGATATCTAAATGGAAAACTGATTATTGACCTAAGAAGAGTGTTGTTTTCTTACCTTTTTCTTCCAATATAGTTCTTTGATGCTTCTTTTACTGTGATTTCCTTTTATTCGGAAGTTCTGTGATTTTGCTTCAAGGCCAAATGCATAAGGTCAATTCTCTTGCCTTTCTGTAACTTGACAAGTTACCATTGTATTAATTTGTGGATTTCTATTGTTCAGGAGGAAATTGAGATAGAATCAAAAGCATTACGTGTTGGAAAGGCTTTTGCTGTTGTAAGCGTCGAGTTTAGAAAGAAAGAGACTGGGAAAATTATTGCTCAGGGGCGTCATACAAAATACCTGGCTGTATCCAGTAAGTTATAAACAGACAGTATTTACATATCTTGGAGAGGTGTATTATTGTGCCAAAAAGGCAAACAAGCGTGCTTTGAGAATGCTTTCCTAGACAATATAATATACACATTAAACAGTCATGACATAAAACATCTTGTGTATTTCTTAAATAAGTATTGTGTATTATTCCTCGTAGAATTTGAAATGTATAGGTAAAGATTACATGTGTTCGTACTTAACATGACCGCCTCCCCTCTTCTCTCGACTGAGTTTCATATCGAGGAAATATTATTTGTAGAGGATGCGAAGAGCCACTGTATGGAACATTGAACTTTTACAAAATCAAATTAGACGAAATTAAAAAACGAATATTAGAATGGAATTCAATTCAATTAGTTTTGTTGGCTGTATTCTCCACTTTCTTCAAGATGTAATCCTAAGGCTTCTCCCATGTTTATGGTTTTCCTCATGGTTCTCCTTCCAATTCCTCCATTTCCTTTTCTCATCATAGTAGCAAATTCGCCATAATCGATCTGACCATCCTGCAATAAATCAATATTAAATTGTATCCACCATCCAACATCGTTTTTGTAAGGCCTATTTTATGCTTTACTAGCACTTTGAGCATCCTTTCCTTACAATTTGGTTTCAAGGGTGATACCGAAAGTGCTTTTGCACAATGCACCATTTTTGACAATTATTATTTCAAAATTCTTTATTTTACATACTCATTTTCAACAACATATTTACACAATAAAAATATTCTGCACATATATTTAAAACATTTCCCTCCTTTCTAGCAGCACATTTTTCAAAAAATTACTATTCAAAATAAAGTTTTTGCCAAATAATGGGTCATCAAACACGGGCGTAATCTATGCGAATGGGATATGAAATGAGGAAACTGGACACAAGCTGACATTAAATTTTTTGGTTGAAAATTTGCATAAACATTTAGGCTTTCTTTCATGAATCTGGGCTCGTAACTTTTGGCTTCCTGATAAAGAAATAAAGAGGAGGCTACTGGTATCCAAGTCTGTGTACAGCAAATTTTGGCTTCCTGATACGAAAACAAAGATAAGGCTACTTCGCTTGGAGTTCTTACTTTCAACTCGTATTGGTTCACAGAAGACTTCTTCGTTCTATATCAATCAAGATTTCAGAAAAGATATATACTGAGTTAGAAACTTACATTATCTTGATCGATCTCCCTTATCATCTCATCAAGGTTAAATTCACTCAACCCAAATTCTTTGCAAGCTTGTTGAAGCTCGTCTATAGTTATGTAACCACTACCGTCTTTGTCGAAGAAAGCAAAAGCTGAAAGTAGATTCTCCTCTCTCTCTAACTTGTTCAAGTGCACTGTAGCTGCAAGAAACTCCCCATAATCTATTGTTCCACTATTGTCAATGTCCGCCTGCCAATACCAAAAAGGACTTGGTCGACTATAAATGGGAATAGGCATTTGTACAAGCAGAAAATTCAAATGCACGAAGAAGAATGTTCTTACTGCGTCCATGAGATCTTTAATTTCGGACTCCATTAGCTCAGAGCCTACTCGTCTTGAACCCTCTTTAAGTTCATCGAAAGTTATAGTTCCACTATTGTCCGTATCTATCATCTTGAACAACTCCTTGAGACCGCCAATCTCTTCTTCTGATAGTCTCTCCGCAATGACCTTCAATTGAGTGAAAACATGATCATAACACGGCCAGGATAGTGATAATTTTTATATGCATACATTATACATTTCTATGGGAATCATGCACATCCTATAAACTCAACCAGGAAGTTTTTTCATAATAAAAATCTAACCCGTAGAGCCATCTTCTTAAGTTTGTTCATTGCAGAAAATTGCTTTAGCCGAGATAAAACTGCAGAATCGAGAGGCTTATCAGGGGCCATTTTATCATCAACAAGCCATGGATGACCTGATAAGAAAAACGAAAGAAAAAAGTCATTATCTTTACAATAAAGTTGCAGAGCTACAATTTGTTTCAATGGCGTGACACATTTATTCTTGTGCTCTTGAAAGTTACTTACAGAGAACTTGATGTGCTGTTAACCTTGTCTTTGGATTCTTATCAAGCATTTTACTAATCAAATCCTTGGCACTATCTGAAATGCCAGGCCATGGTTCAGATACAAAATCCAATTTTCCTCGTAATATCTGGCGGAAAATTCCCTTCTCAGTCTCTGGGGGAAGAACAAAAAACCCAGTTAATGTATTAGGCATTGGTAGCATAAAAACTTACTATGTTTTTTAGTGTCTAATCCAAAATAGATAAATGAATCGAGCAAGAAGATACCTGCCCAGAAAGGCGGAACACCGCTAAGTAAAATGTATAAAATAACTCCAGCACTCCATACGTCTGATTCATGTCCATAATGCTTGCGCAAAACCTCCGGTGCAACATAATAAGGACTTCCTACTACATCACAGAAACTTTCATCTGAAAAATAACAATGTGAAACCAGCAATTTCATGTTAGAAGACTGATTAACATGTGATAAAAAGTATAGCAGATTCAGAAAGTAAAGGATCACAAGTCCAGAGAATATTATAATGGAGATAAGCTTCAATCATGAAATTCTAATATGTATCACAATTGTAACTTGTGAATGCATGAAAGACATAGTAGTGAGATGAAATAAAAAATAACGAGGTTAATATGAGTGATAAATGCACTCTGAGACAAATTATTAGCAAGAAGCTAATCATGTGGTGAATGAAAAAATCCAATTCACAGCTAAGAGCATCTCCAGAGACCTTTCAAACATAAGATACTCTTTATTTTAAAAAGTCAACCCTTATTATCATCCTCTAAAAAATTCTTTAAATTAATATTTTAATTTAAAGAGTGAGTTTGATTCTTCAAATTTGGAAAGTCAAACTCACTCTCTATAATTAAATGCATTCTAAGTATTTCAATTTTCAATGATGAAAATAATATAATAATTTGCAAGAAAGCTACGAAAATAAAATATGAGAAAAAAATAATAGATATTTTTTGGAAATAGTAAAACTAAGCCCCTGTTTGATACACATTAAAATGGAAAGAATTCATTTTTTTTATGGCTAATATGATGGTGAATATGTGGTTGAAAAGAAAGGAAAAATTATTGATGTGATGAAAAATATTATTCTACTGAAAAATGTGTGATTGAAAATGAATAGAAGAATGTAAATGAAAATTATAATGTAGCTCAAACAGGAGGCTAAGTAATAAAGTATAAAGAGTCTGTTTGAGTACTTAAATTTTTTTTTTTCTCTAAATTTATAGATACTAAATTGTGGAATATACTCTTTAAAAATAGAATGTATGCTGTAACCATCCATATTAGCTGAAATCAGGGATTCATGTGGTGAGCGTGCATCTTCAAAAAAATCTTCGAAAAGAGAAGACAGGCTGAATGAAGAAAAGGAATGTTGTCGTACGCATAATTTCTTGGATGACAAAAATCAGAAAACTAGGAAAACCACAAGCATACACCAACAGGAAGCAAATTGCAAAGGGGGGACAAAACCAGGAATAAACTACTCTTTAGGCAATATTATCCCGGTACCCAAACCAAGAGATGAATTATACAAGTAGTTAAGCTGGTGCGTCCATATTTAAAAAAAAAAAAAATTGTCTAAACTAGTACGGCAACTATTGAAATCAAAATCTATCAACAGGAAATGTTCAAATATCTCGAGTCACCAGCGGATTAGAAACGCCAAAGCCAAGCCGTCCAATTCACAAAACTCCAGGAACCCATCAATTAGAACACAATTTATGAACACAAAAAAAATACAACAATGAATGATGGGTAAAATGAATTCCAAGATAATTAAAGAAACCTGGTTTGTAGAAGACGGAGAGGCCAAAATCAGTGGCCTTGAGGGTAGCATCCTCATCAGCACTTGTAAACAAGAAATTCTCAGGCTTAAGGTCCCTATGCATAACCCCTAAAGAATGACAAGCCTCAACTACCCCAACAATAGTCTTCACCAGCTTTGCAGCCTCTTTCTCACTGTAATGTCCCTTTTTCACAATCCTATCGAAAAGCTCGCCACCAGCACACAACTCCATCACTATGTGCACAAAAACAGGATCCTCATAAGTGCCCTTTATTCTCACCACATTAGGGTGCTCAGACAAGTGATGCATTATCTGAATCTCCCTCCATACATCATCAAAATCCTCTTTGCATATGAGTTTTTTCTTGGGAATGGACTTGCAGGCATAGGGAATGCCAGTTGATTTCTCTGTGCACAGAAAGGTAATTCCAAACTGGCCCTGGCCTAGCTTCTTGCCTATAGAATAAAGACTGTGAAGACTTGGCGTGCTGTAGGGGAGGACCCCTGTTGGTTTTGGAAGATGCTGCTGCGCCATGAAATTTGGTTTCTTGATTATGGATTTTTTTATGTTATTCTTGAATTTTGATGTGGTGAAGAAGAAGAAGAAGAAGAGAGGATCGTGAAAATCAAAGTCAAACGTTTGAGTTTTTATTTTTATTTTTTTTTGACATTTTCTTTAATGGCGTCTCAGCAATTTCTTCGTATGTACCTGTCTATTTAAAGACTTGGTCTCGCGTTGAAAATTCACTTGTTTCCAGTTTTCAACCTTTTGGGTTTCAAAAAAGAAAAAGGACTACAGGAAACGGAAAGGAAATAGGGTTGTTCAATTTTAATCTTCTTCTTCCCCTTTTCGGATAATTTGCACATACAATTCCCAACGTGTGGATCAAGTCTCAATTTTTTCTTCACTTTTTGTCCTATATACATAGCTCATCAACTAGGAATAACAAAGTAACTCGACTTGTCCTACCGGCATTCCCTTGTTGCATTAAAAAATTTAAATGAGGATGAAAAATGTGTTGATCGCACTTAATCTTATTTTTTAGGGATAATTGTAGTAGCGGTTCCAAACTTTTCATTTGTGTCATCCACGGTACCAAACCTTTGAAATATCGCAATTGAAATCCAAATGGATGATTTCTATTAGGTCCGTTTGATTGCAATGATGGAAAATGGGTGGAAAGAAAATGTTTTACAAGGAAAATATTTTCCTAGAAAATGTATTACAGGAAATTATAATTAATTGTGTTTGATTGGTATAATTTTTCATGGAAAATGCTGAAAATTTGGAGTCCGTTTGGCTTCCTTGTTTATGAAAATTGTCCATTAAAGTGATAATATTTTTTACTATTGGG
>CAIGRO010276873.1:0-14164 GCA_903798355.1 Fraxinus baroniana | reverse complement strand
ATTTTACCTTTACATATATTTGATTAAACTTAATGTCTCGCTATGTGTCTTGTTTCTTCATGAGCTCTTTTGCTTCCATTGGTTTGCCAAGTTTGTTTACACAAGGATTGTCTATTTGCGAATATCACGATCTTGATGTTTTGTGCCTCCATCCTTGATAGCATTCACGATCGCTCTAAATGACACTCGAATACAATTTGTTAGAATTACAAGTGATTTGTTTGTAATAATCAAAATGAGAACTCAACCATAGGTTAACAGAGAGTGGCATCAAGTTAATACTTGCAACTAAATCTCACAAGGCTTTATCAAAATAATATTCGCCTATAGTGCAAGGTATATTAAAACTCTTTGGATCTTTTAATTTGGGAGGTAGCTTATTTTTTATTCTAGCACTACACTCCTTGGTCAACATCACTATCTCATGTTCATCCAAATTGCATTTGTTAGATAAATATGCTTCAAGAATTTGGCGTAACTAGGCATCTGAATAAGAGCAACAGCAAAATGAATGTTGATGTGAAGTTTCTTCAAGACCTCAAGAAATTTTGTATACTACCTGTCTAACTTGTTTTTTGTAGTCTCTATGGAAATGGAGTCGAAGGCTCGTATGGTTTGATGGGAGTAGTTGTCTTAACCTGCTGTGTACTTGAACTCTCTTTGGTAGATGTATATGCTCTATGTTCAGTCTATTCAACATACTCCTCATCAGTAGAAGGTACATTTTCTTTATTTGCAACGGGCCACTTAACATGAATCTCAGGTAACTGGACACCACTATTGGTAGTAATTGCTTTGACATGTTGTTTGGGGTTAACCTTTGCATTGTTTGGCAATGTACTTGGTGCTCTGCCTGTTATATCATGTGCCATCTGTCCCATCTGAGTCTCCAAATTTTTAATTGCAGCACTTTGATTTTGAAGAGTTGTCACGATCTTTCTCATGAATTGATTACTCCAAAAAAATAAAATCAGGTGCTTCCTCCAACTAGGGTTGTATGTGTCAGGACATGGGTTATTTTGTTGGCATTGACCTAAGTGTACATATTCAACATGTTCAACATCTTGTGCAAGAATTGAACAGTTTGTTGTGATGTGATTTGCCCCGCATTCTTAACAACTTGCTCTGTTGGCATGTACTGCATTTTTTGATTATGATATGCTCTCAATCATATGAAACAAATAGTCAATTTTTGCAAACAATGACGTATAAGTGTCCACTACATACACTCTCAGTGCCTTTCTATGAGCAACCCGCTCAGAAACCCGTATGGCTGTGGTAGTAGCCACTTTTTCAAAAAAATCCAAGACTTCATCAATTGTCTTTGAGGATAAGGAGCCACTGGATAATGAGTCGAACATACTTTTGTAAGATGGAAGTAAACCTGCATAAATATATTCGATCTTGAGCCCTTTACTAATGCCGCGATGAGGACACTTTCAAAGCTTTCTTGAATTTGTTCAAAGATTCACAAAAGGATTCTGTTTCTCCTTGACGAAATATGGATATGTTATATTTCAACTTTACTATCTTCGTTGGTGAAAAAAACTGGTGCAGAATTTTTAAGCTAAGTCATTTCAAGTGGTGATATTGGCAATGGGTTGTGAGTCCAACCACTCAAGGGCTCTATAACGTAGAGCGTGTGGGAACAATCTCAATTTGATAGCATCATCTGAAAAATGTTGATATTTAAAGTGTTGACATATGTACAAAAATCGAGGGACATGTGTATGTCGATTTTCATCAACCCTGCCATATAATTGATGTCCATTCTAGAATATAAGGATGACATTGGTCTTCAATTGAAAGTTGGGCTGTTCAAATGGAGGATAAACGATATTAGATTAACTCTGAATAATTTGTGGAGTCATTTAGGCCCTAACTAATATGTTTTCTTCATCGATCACTACCTCTTCATTCACTTGAACAACCAGATTATTATGTGCATTAGCCATCTCTGTATGTTGTGCTTCTCTTCTCTTCGTCTAAGGTGAAAAGTACGTTTGATTTTTGGATTAGCTAGTATTAGTTCATCGTTTCCCGAATTTCGCACAAAATGCCTAAAATAGAGAAAATAAAAGCACTAAAATAAACTAAAAAATAAAAATAAAATAAAAGAACAAACGTTCGAATTAGTACCAAGATAAATGAAATTAAATTCAAATACAATCCCTAGCAGCGACGCCAAGAGCTTGTCATGAAAATATTTTCACTTGAAATCACCGCAAGTGCACAATTTGTTAACATGTAGTAAAATGAATTTTAAAGTCCAAGTGTTGTACCCACATAGTATTAGTTTAAATTCAATTAAAATAAGCCTTGATCGAAACAATGAAGATCTGTGATTTTTTCTATGATTAAATTGTAATCTACTTATGAAGGTAACACCTAAATTAACGAGAATCAATGTAAAGATGTGATTAATGCAAGTTTGTATGAAAAGTGCACTAAAATCCTGGATTCCCTTTAATCCTAACCTTATAATTTGACAACACGATTCAATTATAAAGATAAATATGCCTAATTTGTTTACCAATTTATCTTGTGTAGAAATAAACATATTCTTATATGTGACCCGACTATTTTTTTATGGCGGATGCGAATATACAAGAATGCATTAAAAGATTTGTGAATACGTAAAGATCAAGTAAAATATAGTGGTATATTTTTATCCCCTATCGTACTCTACGACGATTAACACTACATCTAATTTTCCATTTTTCGAGGGTAAAACAAGCCATGATATTCATACAATCATTGTGCACATAATTTTAAAAATGATAATTCCATGAAACCGGTCAATAATTGAAAACGTGTTTGAATGTCAAAAAGGAATTAAAAGTTAAAGGTTCATGATACAAGATTCATCATAACCCTAGCACTATATTTGTTTAGCCTAACGTGTTTTGAAGAAGAAAGCATAAGATATGAAAATTGTTTTAACACTCGAAAATTCTTGAATTCAATCTTGAAGTTCTTGAAATTAAATCTTGATGTGTTCTTTGCTTACTTTGACAATTAATTCTCCAGTTCAAGTATGCCTATTTTGATCCTTCAACCTCTATTCATGTGCATATTAGTCCCCAAACCTTCCATTTAATCATCAATTCATCCATCTTTCTGTTCCAATCATTTATGAAAGGGATAGATCTTGAAACAAGAGAAAATTAAACAAAGTTAAGTAAAATTTATTATTTTGACGATATAAAAGCTTAGTAATATGATCAAGATAAGTGCACAAAATGCACTTATGAGTTTGTACAGACATGATGCCACAGACACTGCCCAAAAAATTCAATGTTGGATGTCAATGCAGTGCTTCCAACATTGCATCTAGCACTCGTACTATTGTACAAGGTGAATCACAATGTACGAGTAGAAAAATCCCTACACCAAACATCCTCACAAATAATTGAGAAATGATGGAAAAGTGATTAATAGTATGGGCCTAACGAATGTAGCCCAAAGTTTTTGAATTTTTCAAAAAAAAAAAGAAAAAAAAAACACCATATATGATAGAATAAAATGCAACAAAGACCCCTTTGAATTTATCGGAAGAAGCGTTCCATTTCTATCATAACGTCAAAAGTGCCCTATGCCTTTCTTTCGTCACCGTGCTTTAGATTTCAACTATATGCTCCCTTTTCTCGAGTTTTGGAAGTCCAGATTCAATACACTTGACTTTAAGGTTTTGATGCAAATTTTATTTAACAAATTTTCATCTTTCGCTATGATGATGGATGCTAATAATAAAAGGTCAAAAATAATGCTGCAAAGAAATAAAGATCAAATAAAAATTAAAGTATTGAGAATGACGACTAGAATAATATCCAAGTCTTATAAGTCAATTAATTTTCATCATCTTACTTGTCAAATTTGACTTTCAAATATCTACAATGTCCAACCATACTAAACTCTATTTGTCAAGTTGAACACGCAGCCAACTTTAAAATGGAGTAATCGAAATGGACATTGTTACATGTATATCCTCGTTTACATTTTTGTTTATAGAACTTACACTTGACAAGATCTCATACCATCTTCCACAACAATCGAATTAGTCTAGTGCCCAATTTTTTACCACATTCATCTGGACATGAGAGTCTCTTGTACAACTTTTCTATTCAAACATCTTTTCTCAATGGAAATAGAGGAAGATTATTTCTGTTGAAAGACAGATGTCATGTGGAGACAAAGTTATGGTGCATTTCGTCCGCACATCGTAAAGGGGAGTCCGAAATGTTCGACTCAAGTATGTATAAGTTATGATCACATTCGATTTACCCGAGTGACAAACTAGGGGAATGTCGCCACTTCTAAAAATTAGTAAGATGAAGGGGAAGGTGGAAAAACTTCAGCTTTGCTTGAGACTGCCGCGTCAAGGGTTCGAATCCTGAAATATGAATTTGGCCATTGGGTAAGCGTAAGTGTACAAGCAGCCATCCACCATGTATCATTGGAAGCATAACCTGCGATTTACCTCTTTTACCAAGGTCCAGAACAAGGCAGGTGGAAGCCCTCAATGTTGGGGTTCAACCTTTAGTAAGACGAAGTTTGAATATAATAATAATAATAATAATAATAATAATAATAATAATAATAGAAGAGTACTATTTTTAATAAAAAATATTTATTTTTGCCCCGTTTGACAACCATTATTTGATTTTTTTTACGCACTTATTTTTAATCTCACATTCACAGTTTCACACAATAAAATAGTTCACATGTAAATTCAAAATTTTTACTACTTTTTAGTCACATACCCTCTTAGAAGGTAGTATCAAAACCGTATATTTCCGAAACCATGGTTTTCAAACGCGTACTTAATTCAATTTAACGAAAAATGGCCCGAACTTTTGAGCCATTCATATTCGATATAGATGACAATTATGACTTCAATGCTTCATTGTCGTCTCTGCTTCCCAAAACCCTCTGGATAGCCTCCCAGAATCCTAAAGTCCACCCTCCCAAATTTCACGATTATCTACTTTGTTGCTTTATAGTGTTATTCTTATTGTATAATCTTATAATTTGTGTAAAAGTTTCGGTTGTCTATGAAGAAACATCAGGTATCTCTAGTGGTCATCAAGAATTCCTGATCTTCTGGTGGACTCAAATCAAATCTTTTTCACTACTCTTGAAGTGGCTTGATCTGGAAATTACTTTAGAATTGTGGGTCTGATTCAGAATTTGTTATAGATTTGTGGGTATTTCTTGAAGATTCAATCTTTAGATTTATTAGGGTTAAATTTCAATCCAAATGGTCTTTTACCTTTGCCTAATATCAGTTGATCAGAATATACACATGGAAAAAACTGTGAATTCGGCTGACCCTTGTTTGAAATTGAGGCAAATTAATCAGTTCTATAAGAATAGAAAGTCATCCAATTCCCAGAATCAGTTGAATATTCCGGCTTGCGAACAATCTCGTTATGCTATGATTGATGTAATATTCTTTATTGCCATGATTGGTGCAGTTGGGGTTTTGCTCAATCCTTCTGTAAGTCATTTAGTGGGCAAAACTATTGAACTTGGAGAAGAAGTTGTAGATGTTGTGAGAGAAGAAATTGTTAATGCTCCAATTGTGTTTGGATGTTTAGGAATTAGTATCTTATTCACTGCAATAGCCCTTGTGACAATCGCGGTATGTATAGATCGGAGATGTGGGAAACCAGGTTGTAAAGGGCTTCGGAAGGCTGCTGAATTTGATTTGCATCTGGAGACGGAGGAGTGTGTAAAGAAGTCCAACTACGCTGCAATGAGTGGATTGAAGAAGGGACTTTTTGAATTGCCCCGCGATCACCATAGGGAATTGGAAGCTGAGCTCAAGAAAATGGCACCGCCTAATGGAAGGGCTGTTCTGGTGTTTCGAGCAAGGTGTGGATGCTCTGTTGGAAGAATGGAGGTTCCAGGCCCAAGAAAGTCTAGAAAGGTTAAAAAATAGGGTTGATACTAATTTCGTAGGAGCATAGTCGATACTGAATTAGCCATGATGATGAGCAGATCCTTTTCCTGTTTAATCTTTTCTGAACAAGTTAGATTTCAATAAGCTCGATAACTCATGGGAACAAGTTTTATGGACAGTATATATAATTGATTAATATAGGAATATAAGGATGCCGTTTCACATCAGCCTTTATTATTATATAAGATCATATTTACATTTATCGTCTCTGGTCCTTCTTTGCTTTGTATCTGTCTGTTTAAAATTTTTGGTTCAGAAGATGGTTCATGTTGTTTTTTTCTCATTATTCCTTGAGTTACATTAAAACTGTGATTTGATCTATGATACTCAATGCATTGCTTTCTTGTTTTATCTTGAAATTGTTATATTGAGGGAATATGTTTTCATGCTTCGAGGGAACTTGGTTGTCTGAATTTTCTTTTACTTTATTTGAGAAAGTTCTAAATTCTGTTAACTAATTATAAATTGTATGGCCTACATTCAATTTATTTACTTGTTTGTTGCTATGGTTGCTTGATTTCATAAAGGTTTGCTGTAAACTCCGAACTGCAGTTCTATTTAAACTCATCCATAAAAATCTTGGGCGGTCGTTTACTGCTATTGCTAATGCAGCTAATATTCTGGGATTGATACTCTTCTCGGTTCTTACCATCTTCGGTAATACTCGTTGCTTAAGCAGGTTACAGTTGAAATGGTTCATTTATGCTTCATCCTAGTAGAGTTATGTCTGGCACTGTCTATTTGGAACTTAGAAATTCTTATATGATGAATGTTTTCGTTCTTCTACGAGAACCAACGTAAAACTTTGTCAAATCTTAATATACGAATCCCTGTCGAATGTTTCGCTCTTCTGTACTCAGTTGAAGCTAATTTGATGCATTAGGCGGTACATTTTTTTTTCTTTTGGTTTTGCTTTCTAAGTGGAATCTAGTGAACGACCAAATATTCAACAGATTTATGATCATATTCACGATGAGCCTAAAATCTATGTGATCTATGTCGATTTGATATGTTCTGTTCGACGTATTTCTCAAGTTGATGATAATTTAATACTGTCAATTTGATTCAATGGATTTTTTTTTTGGTAGTTGAGGCGCCCGTGTGTGATATTTTTCTACAATTGCTACAGTGAACAGAAACCTTCAACTTTAAGCAGTGAAATTAGCTTTGATCAATTACAAAAAAAGTAGGCTCCATTTTTATTAATCTTCCCTGAAATGTCAGTGAAGGCTATAACATTAAGTTCTCAAGTGTAATTGTTCATTTCTTTTCAGATTGATTGAATTTATAAATTTCATGCATATCATTGCAAGGCTGGACTTGTTCATAGTAGTTCTTATGTTTATGCTGATGGCTCAATGTTATTTGTATCTTAAATATTAAAGTAATGCTATTTATCATCGTGATGATGAAATATCGGTGATGTGACAACTCATTATCCCTCACATCTCTCTCTCTCTCTCTCTCTCTCTCTTCTAACTCTCATAAAAATTGAACTTTCAAATACCATTATTCTACATAGACTACGATATCACTGTATTCCATCATCATAATGATAAATAGCATTATTCTAAATGCTATGTAAATATTGCTTGTCCATGGCAATTCTACTACTTTATGTTGATGTCTTTTACTTTAAATATACTCATTCTTAGTACTTGCAATGCTTTATGTCAAATGCTTATTGTTAATTGTGTCTTCGATGCTATGTAAACCTTTTTGGTACAATCTCCATTAGGACAAAGAAACTTGTTGTGGGTGCCCCCATGGGCATGGTGCATTAGTAAAGTGGGAGGGTTCTTAACAAAGCATTAGATGTTTAAATCTCTGTGGCACTGGAAGGCAACATTTATGTAGGAAAAACAAATGTCATGTGGAGACAAAGTCATTATGCGCTATGTCACCCCTACGAGAGTCCCGTCCACATGATGTAAAGGGGGTCCATGGGGAGGAGAATTATTCCTCGAATGTCTGGTCCAAGTGGGTGTAAGCTGTGATTGCATCCGATTTACCTGAGTGACAAACAAATGGAGAAGGCTATCACTATTTAAGATTAGTTGGGCGAAGTTCGAACACCTGATAAGCACGGACAATTATTGATAAATATGTTGAAACATAGCTTAATTCTAAGAAATTTGTGTTTTGCAGGGCATCGTGATGAATGTAACGGGAAATATGATAAACAAGTGAAAAAAGACTAAAACGAAAGAAACCAAAGTTCGGAGATCAAGATGCAAATAATCAAAAGATGACTTAGAGGAGGAATTGAACATGTGGATATATCTAGGCTGAATTGAGCTAAGGAATGAAGTATTGTTTGAAGAAAAATTGGGAAGAAACGAAGTTTGAGCACCAAATTGTAATAGTTTGGAAGTCAAACAAGTAATGCGGTCACATAGCTTAAAGTCTATGCGATTGCATAGAGGGTTTTAGCAAAATGAAGGGCCGCTTTCTCAAAAACTATGCGGTCGCATTCAAGAGAACTTGTGGTCACATAGTAGGATTTTTTACACAATTTTCTGGTTTCCTTGTATGGTTGAAACAATTATGGAAACAATATTATGGTCGTGTATTTAAACCTTAGAGCCGTCTAGAACAAGGGGGAGAGATTCATCAAGTTTTTGAGAGAAGAAACAAGGCAAGAACAAAGGAAGCAACATTACGAATCGAAGATCAAATTCAAGAATCGAATTGGTGATGTCGTTCTTCATTAATTTTTCTGATTTTCTTCATTCTGCCACGCTAGGCTAGATTAATTCTTACTAGGGTTACATGAACTATGTAATATAATTCTTAAACTTTAGTTTTACAATTCTTACACCAAAAATAGGTTTTGGATATTTGAATGATTTATATGAATTTCTTTTCTCCATAATTATTGTATACTTCTTTGTGTGAGTTTGATGACTTATTTCATGCATTCGAAAAAAGAAGAATAAGTTCAATGTGGTATAAATCATCATAGGATCAAATAGGGGATATAAATATATCACTATGTCTTGTGTGAATTTTTATGTGTTTATAAAAACTCATGCATTCTTGTATGTTCGCATCCGTCATAGAGATATAGTCGGGTCACATATTTGAATATGTTTAACTTTACTCGAGAGAGACTGTTAAATAATTTCGGAGCATTAATTCTTTAATATTTCAACTGTTTATCAAAGTGTAGAACTAGGTTTAAAAATATTATTGTATAGGGATTTGTGATCCTAGTACATTTATCATATATTAAAAAAACTTCAATTTGCATTTGACATAAATTTCATTCAATTTAGTTAAAGCATTCATAATAGCATCCTTATCATTAATTTAGTTATAAATTCATCAAAATATATACTCTCATTTTTATTATTTCGATTAAGGTCACGGTAATTAGAGTTATAACTAATCAATCCTTCTGGGTCGACACAAAAAGTCCACTTTATTACTTGTTAACGAACCGTACACTTGCGGTGATTTTATTTCGAAATACATTTTTGTGAATAAGTTTTTGGCGACCCTGTCGGGAATTGAATTAGGTTTAATTTTATTTATCTTGACACTAATTCAAACATTGGTTTTATTTTTAATTATTTTGTTTTAGTTAGTATTTTTTTAGTAATTTATCTAAGTGCTATTTTTGACTCTTTTTCAAGTATTGTATGCGAAGGTCGCTTGACAGTGACTTGATTCCAGCTGATTCAGAAATCGAACGCACCTTTCATCGCAAGCAAAGAGAAACAAGAACAGTACGACAAATGGCTAACGTGCAAAACGAACAAGTGGTTCAAGTCAATGAAGAGGAAATTGTTGATGGGGGAAACAAGTTGATTGGGGATTTTATAACACCGTAAATCATTCAGAGTTAATCCAGCATAGTCTACCCTCCGTTTGGGCAGCCTAACTTCCAGTTGAAGACCAACGGCATACATCTATTTCAGAATGGACATCAATTTTATGGCAAAGCTGAACAAAACCCACATACACACGTCTCTCGATTCTTGTAGATATGTCAACACTTCCGATATCAGGGTATCTCAGATGATGCTATCAGACTAAGGCTATTCCTACACACTCTATGTGATAAAGCACTAGAGTGGTTGGCCACTCAACCTATTGCCAGCATCAGCACATGGAACGTCCTAGCTCAGAAATTCTGCACAAAGTTATTTCCATCGGCTAAAATATCGAAATTGAAGCATGACATATCTATTTCCCGCCAAAATGAATCAGAATGTTTTGATGAAGCTTGGAATCAGTTTAAGAACATACCAAGGAAGTGCCATCATCATGGTATTAGCAAAGGATTCTATGTCCAATATTTTTATGCGAGATTACTTCTATCATTTAAAAGCATGGTGGATTCTTCGTCGAATGCTTCATTATCAACTAGAACCATTGATGACACATTGAAACTATTCGGGACAGTGGCAACTACTTCGGCAATGTGAGCTTCTGAACGGGTGGTTCAAAGGAAGGTACCAGGTGTATAGAATGTGGATGCTTACTTAGCTTTGACAACAAAAATACTTATTATTCCATAAAATGGAGAGCATATCACAAACAACTAACGTTGCACAAGCTAAAAAGCCGAGCTGTGAGGAGTGTGGAACAAATCACAACATAAAGGATTGCTCGATTTTAGCTCAAGGTATGGAACAAGTGGACTTCGTTCAATGGGGACAACGTCAACAAATGAATCCAAATTCAGAAACCTACAACCTAGGGTGGAGAAAATATCATAACTTTTCTTGGCGTAGCCAGAGACAGAATAGGCCACCGGGCCAATTTTAACAGTCAGAGAAAAAGTTGCAGTTGGAAGAGATGTTTGGCAAATTTATAGAGAAAAATTCAGTACATGGAAGCCAACAATCAGTTTATAAGAAAAACTGAAACAACTCTCCAAGATCAGAGTGCTGCTATTAAAAACTTGGAGACTCAAATGGAGTAGATGGCTTTATCTATGAATGGCAGAGCCCCAGGTTCGCTACCCAGCAATACAGAAATCAACCCCAATGAACACGGTAAAGTAATAACCACCAGAAGCGGGGTACAATTGCTAGAAATTCATGTCAAAAGGCCTATTACATGTAAGGAGAAAATACCTTTTTCGGATGAGGAGCAAGTGGAACAAATTGAACGAACAATTGAAGCACCAGCTAATGAGAGTTCAGAAACAACAAGATTAAAGTATTACAATCCTATCAATCCTTACGAGCATCCTATTCCATTTCCCCAGTGATTGTAAAAGCATAAGATTGATCAACAATACAAGAAATTCCTAAAGGTTTTCAAGAAATTACACGTCAACATTCCGTTCACCCATGCACTTATTCAAATGCCTAGCTATACCAAGTTCTTGAAAGACATTCTATCTAAAAAATGCAAGCTAGAGGAGTAAGAGACGGTAATGTTAATTGAGGAGTGCAGTGCTAGCATCCAGAAAAAGCTACCTCCAGAAATTAAATACACAGGGAGTTTTACTGTACGTTGCACTATTGAAAATTGTCATTTCAATAAAGATCTATGTGACTTAGGTGCGAGTATTAATTTGATGCCACTTTCTATTTTCAGGAAACACGATTTAGGAGAGGCTAAAGAAACAACGGTGACTTTGCAGCTGGCTGATCGACCCCTTACCGACTCAAGAGGGATTATGGAAGATGTGCTGATTAAAGTGGAGAAGTTCATCTTCCCAGCTAATTTCCTTATTCTAGATATGGATGTACCACTTATATTGGGCGGATCATTCTTAGCTACTGGGAGAGTACTCAACGACGTATAGAAGGGTCAGTTGATTTTGAGGATCGGCGAGGAACAAGTTGCTTTCAATGTCTTCAAGGCCATGAAATTCCCTACTGAGTTGATAACTGCTTTTAGATAGATGTGATTGAAAAAATGGTCCAAAACACATTTATGCTCCACAACTTGTCAGACGCGTATGAAGCCTGTATTGCACATTCTCAATCTAATCACTCTGATTCTCTTGAGATTGAAACATGTACGAGGTTCTCAGAAACTAACCCACCATATGTGCGGAAACGTCAGTTTGAGGAATTAGGAACTGGTCCTACAATGCCAATACCATATGTTCAACAGCCTCCAAAGTTGGAACTTAAGCAGTTACCATCTTATCTTCGTTATGATTATTTGGAAGAGTCCGCTACACTCCCGGTGATTATTTCGATCTCAGTCCATGAGGTGGAGGAAGAAAGACTACTACAAGTACTTTAGGAAAATAAGACAACAATTGGATGGTCTATTGCGAATATTAAAGTGATCAGCTCTTCACTCTGCATACACAAGATTCTCATAGAGGAGAATTTTAAACCACGTATAGATGCTCATAGAAGGCTAAACCCGAACATGAAGGAGGTGGTTAGGGCTGAAGTACTGAAACTTCTAGATACCGACATTATTTACCCGATATCAGACAATGCATGGATCGGTTCAGTCCAGGTTTTGCCTAAAAATGGTGGTATTACATTTGTGCAAAACGAAAAGAATGAGCTAATTTCCACGCGAATTGTTACAGGCTGGAGAGTGTGCATCGATTACCGAAAACTCAATGCTGCTACTAGAAATGATCATTTTTCCCTTCCATTCATTGATCAGATGCTAGAATGGCTGGCATGTCATTCACACTACTGCTTCCTTGATGGATACTTTGGATATAATTAGATCCCAGTAGCACCTAATGATCAGGAAAAAAACCACTTTTACTTGTCCATGTAGTACATTTGCTTACCGTAGGATGTCATTCGGTTTGTGCAATGCTCCTGCTTTCAGTATTGCATGTTAGCGATTTTCTCTAACGTGGTGAAAAATTCATAGAAATTTTCATGGATGACTTCTCGGTATTTGGATCATCGTATAAATGTTTGGAGCATCTGAGTTTGGTATTACAGTGATGCAAGGAGACCAACTTGGTATTGAACTGGGAAAAATGCCACTTCATGGTACAAGATAGCATTGTACTGGGGCATCACATTTTAGTTAACGAGATAGAGGTGGACAAAGCAAAAATTCAGATTATTGATAAATTACCCTCGCCTACATCAATTAAGGGTGTTCGTAGTTTTCTTTGGCATGCTGAGTTTTATCTACGATTCATTAAAGATTTCTCTGAAGAGTGTCTTATGGTTCTCAATACCACGAAGCCTCTGTGTAACCTACTAGCCAAGGACATCATATTTAACTTCTCTGAAGAGTGTCTTATGGTTTTCAACACGTTAAAAGATAAGCTTACTTCAGCACCAATGATCATCACCCCGAATTGGAGTCTTCCATTTGAATTAATGTGCAATGCTAGTGATTATGTGGTGGGGGCAATATTGGGATAGCGAAGGAATAAAATATTTCACGTGATATACTACGCAAGTAAAATATTGACTGACGTCTAGCTAAATTATACCACGACGGAGAAGGAGCTGTCACTGTCTATGCCTTTGACAAATTTCGATCTTATCTTGTGGGATCAAAGGTCATAGTCTACACTGATCATGTTGTCTTAAAGTACTTTTTGATGAAGAAGGACGCTACTGAGAGTTATCTGTTGTGTGTTACTACTACAATAATTTGATTTGGAGATAAAGGACACGAAGGGCAGTAAAAATGTGGTAGCAAACTACTTATCTCGATTTGAGCCAGGAGAGTTGGTTCTTCGACATTAATGAGATTTTCCTAGACGAGTAGAATTTTAGAATGGATGGAGTACCTTGGTATGCTGACATCGTAAATTACTTGGCTAAGTCTATCACACCACCGGATTATTCAAGTAATCAGAGGAAGAAGTTTTTTGTTGACTTGAAATATTATTTTTGGAAGATCCCATTCTATCTAGGCGGGGAGCAGATCAAATTATTCAACGATGTGTGCCAAAGGAATAAGTCCCTAAAATATTGGAGCAATGTCACTCATCTACGTACGCGGGTCATTTTGGGGCATCCTAAACAATAGCAAAAACTCTACAATCTAGGTTGTATTTCCTTCAATATTTCGGGATGCTTTTGAATTTGTGAAGCGGTGTGATAGGTGTCAACGCATTGAAAATATCTCGAGAAGGAATGAGATGCCTCTAAACAAATTGATAAGTGTATTTTATACACTTATTCGGGACCTAAAATAACAGTATTTGATACTTCTTTTGATAAAAATATATTCTAAATTATTGTATTTTATGTTATATAGGTAAAAGTCTTTGAATGGAAAATGAAT
>CAIGRO010276870.1:0-10071 GCA_903798355.1 Fraxinus baroniana | reverse complement strand
TACCCGACCCAACCCGTTCGGTTCTCAATTCGGGTACCCGTTCGGGTATTTAATTTATGAAGAACCGCTCGGTTCGGTTCGGGTTCGGTTCGGTTCGGTTCGGTCCGGTTCGGTTCGGGACTTTTGTCCAGCCCTAACTTTGGGTCTAAACTCTCATGGATTTACTTTTGAGCTTTACCCTAAAAGGCCTCATACAATAGAGATATTGTCCATACTTATAAACTCATGATCTTCCCCACTTCTAGCCAATGTGGGACTTTGGTTGCACACCCAACATGTTACTTTTATATTTTCTTATTTCACGGTTGGTTTGGAGTTGCTGTATCTTAGTCTTTTAGAAAGTAAATTAATAGCCAGTTGAAGGTGGCACTCCAATTTCTCCAAACATTTATAATTATTCTTGTGGATTAATATGTTATGCCATTTAGTTAGGTTCTTTAATTCATTTGGCCCAAAATTATCTAATTGAATTGTCCATAATCCATTCAAGCCGGTTTATGCACAATCACCCTGAGTCTACTTTGCACATGCCACATACCATAGCACTATAACCTGGTCTGTATTTTCTAACCATCACCTCTCGCAATAACATTTAATACTTGATGAACTGCACACATCAATCAAACACCAACCTCTGTTTGATAATGTCATTGCATGTAGCCATGACTTGCCGATCTTCCATGATACCATCTTACATCATCATTCGTCAATATCATGCCTCCAAAAACTCCAAATAGTAGCACTTTCATGACTGCCATCACCCATAATAGCATTATTACAATGAATAACATTGTCCAAAGCTTACTCATCCAAGTTCTAGGTCTTGTACTGCATATTTGAATTTGTTAATGAAGAATATGTATAATTCTGCAGATGATGGCCAAGATGTGGATGGCTTGCCAATTGAAGGTGTATAAATTGCATGCTTCCATCTAGTAAGGTTTTAGTATCTATTTTGCTGACAAGTTCGATAATTAAGGAAAGCCATTAGGTAGCCTTTGGTTTATGTTTAGTAATGAGTGGTTTTCTGGATGAAATAATGTGTTGCATCCTTCAATAATTTCTTCGTCATCTTAATGTCATGACGCTGCAGGATGGTTCCCACTATATGATTTATACACCTTCAGAACCGTTTCTCTTTGTTGCTATGAAGGTAAATAAAAATGTTCTTATTTTGGGAAAAATATATTTTAAGGTTTAAGTTCAATCCTTGTAAAGTATTATGACGTATCTGGTAATAGAATTTGAGTCCAAAATTTGATTCAAATCTTACCAGGTCTCGCCATAAATTATTTTTGTTTTCTTATTACATGATGAAAATGGTACTATGCAAATAGCTGATGATGTAACAAATTACAATCCCAATATCTATTTATATTACACAATTTTTGAAACTGGACCAGATCGAAACGGTCGCTCAGTCCCAAAAACTGGCAACATAATGCTCAAATCGATTTGGGTTGCTTAATGGACCAATATGCAATCGACCCGATCAAAGCTGCTTGAACCAGTCACGATCTGGCTGAACCGGAAGGTGTCCACCAGTACGAACTATTTTAACAAAAACCATTAGGCAATGACCAGCGATTAGATGACTTACCAGTTGAACCTGTGACCCAATAACCTAGTACTTTGGCTGGGTCAGTGACCTGGTTGAGGTTTGAAACCTATGATATTACATCATAATTTTCTTGTTCCCAAGCTATTTGTTCCAAAGAGACCAATATTTAGCACTAGTTGTTGCTCTTTTCCTACACTTCTAAATGGATTTTGAAATAATACCATGTATGATTAAAAGGTATTTCTATTCTTAATATTTTCCTGAAACAGGAACTCTTGGACAATCCTGCCATAATTAGTGCCATTGATGAGTAGATTGAATTCAATGCATTAGTGGTATGTATGTATGTATGAGACAAACCTCACTTGTTGAACATATTAGTCAGGAGCTTACCAGTTTCCACACACATCTTGCTATATTTGCAGGAAGAAGAGGCCGCACTGCTTGAATCATTATCAGGAAAAAGATGATCAAATTATTGTATTATTGAATTTTGGTAAGAAATTTGCTAGTTTTAGTCCTTGAAACTCAATGATGTTAACTTGGTAAAAGTAAAGTTTCTATATGGCTTGCTCCGTTTAGCTTATGAGATGTCCCCATCTCCCTATGAAGATGAAAATCTTCCTTCTCTTGCTATAGTTTCCTCGTACAAATTATAGAAAGAGTTAATTAAGGTTCTTAAGAGTATACTTCATAGTTTTGAAAGAGGTTTTTTCCAAGGAATGGAGTGCTTGCTTATTTGGTTTAATTTGGCACAGAAGATTTGGGCAATGTAACCAAGGGAAGGAAGTGTTAAGGGATAAAATTCCACATCGAATAAAGATGAAAACATGGACCAATTTATAAGAGTTTGTGATACTCCTCTTAATAAAGTGACTTGACCTTTTAAGATGGAATCCCAAATTTTAACATAGTATCAGAGCACGTTAAGTTCCAACGAACAATTCGATCCGATTAATACTCAAAAAAAATTGAGCACAAGAATTTCAAAATTGGTCTGCTCAAACGAGCCACCATCTTGAGGGACATGTTAAAGGATAAAATCACACATCAAATAAAGATGAAAACATAGACCAATTTATAAGAGTTTGGGCTACTCATCTTAATAAGGTTGACCTTTTAAGATGGAATCTCAAATCTTAACAGGAAGAAAATGATTCAATAATTTTTTGACATTTTATTTCCTATACTTCTTTTGCTCGAGTTATCCAAACATGAGAAGATGAGAAATCCTCGTTTCCCTTGCCTCGACTTCATGCAATTGGAGCTTAGTGCCACGCTCGAACTAGTGGGATTAGACTTAGCTGCAAATAGGCCCTTGTAGTTGCAAGGGTAATGCAAGCAGTCTGTTGGCCTGCACCTGCTACAGCTTTGGGGGTTTCCAAAACCACATTACGTAGCCTGCCTACAGGCGAATGCCCCTGCTGAAGGTTGATGCCTTCGTGGCTAGCCCTAGTCCTATGCCACCATACCAGTAAATACTCCAGCTGTGGCCTGTGACAGAGGGGCATTCAATATCACAAAATTGCAAGCCTATTGTTGATCGGTGGCCATAGGTACAAGACACAAGCATCAAAGTTTGCTTGCGCTTGCTAAGAATGTATGGGAAGGTGGCATGCCACGGTACATATGTTGGCAGCTTTTGCTAGCAACTTAGGCATGTTTTTGAACTCCCTAATGTGCCATCATGATGTGGTTTAACGCTGATGCTTGCTTGTTACGTCAATCATCACGATGATCCCAGTCAGCACTAGCTGTGATCAATGTTCTTTGGCCACATAATTTGGGGCGACTTCTATTCAACTTTAGTATGGAGAAGTGTCCTCCATGGCAAACTGAGGCCAATTCTTGTAGAAAGGGTTGCCATTGAGGTGAGATCCGCGTTATGTTCGGCATTTGAACATGGGTTTACTTGAGTTGGGGGTTTTCAAAACCACATTTAGTGCCCCTTACGCAGGACTTTTGAAAGTCAAAACCTGTTTCCGATACTAAAAAGTTGATTTTGGACTTGTTTGGATAATTTTCCGAAAATTCAACTTGACTTCCTCAAGAAGTTATTTACAAAAAGTAGAAGCATATGTTCTGTCAAATGGGCCCTTAATTCCCAACCTAGCGCCTCTTACAATTGAAGTGTGCTTGCAAGGGCAGCATTGGTATACATTAATCCATATAAGTTGTAAGAAATAGAGCTAATCATTATTTTGATAAAAATAAACAAGGCATGTAGGGGTGTGAATGATTTAGTTGATCTTTCAATAAAACCAATGAACATAGTGAATGGATTAAAAATAAATAAAGTGGCCAATCTTAAATATACAGAGAAGGGAAAAAAAAAAATCATGTTAGCGGTCAAAAATTAGTAGAGAATATCAACCAATTTATTGTCACACGATGAAATAAATATTAAATAAAGAATCTAATAAATTCAAAATTTATCAATGTTGGTAGAAATATATGTGCTATTTAATGGGAACATAACCTAGAATACTATTACAAAGAAAATTTTGCTTGTATTTCCTTTGCAATTGGAAGATGAACTCATACTTCCTTTGCTTTGAGAATCTAAAACATAAAACCTAGAAAACTATTTCAAAAGTAAACCCTCTAAATAATTTGCTTATGCTTATATTTCCTTTGTAATTGCAACACCTTCTTATGAGAATTAGAATGTTTTAACCGATCAAACGTTGGGCTGGCTGCCGGTCTGTACTCAGGAAACAACCTTCCTGATTTATATCGCACACCACAAGCATTGCACAAAGTGTTTGGTCCCATCGGACCCATTCTCCATTGTGGTGTCGTGTTAGCTTGACAATGGCTGCATCTCCTCTCGTTTTGCCTTAAAATTGGTTTATTCATGAAACTTCGGTCTTCATAAATACAATTTTTGTTTTCCAATTTGCGCTTCTTGTCGGTTTCTGTTATCGGGAACTCCTCGAATGTATTGCTCTTCCTTTTCCCTTCTTCAGTTAGGAAAGAACTACAAAAGTTGAGTTTTTCTTTCATATCATTTTCTTGGAAGCTCTGAAAGTCTTTCGTTGTCGAAAATTCACCAATAGAGATGGTTTCAGATTTTGAAGAATCAAAATCTAAAACTCCAAATATTGAGATTGGATCGTTATTGAAGTTTGGAAAAAATTCAATATCCTCTAATCTATCTTGTGGTACACACAACCCTGAACTATAAATGTCACAATTCTTGTTGTCGTCAATGTCCCCTGATCCATCACATAACCTTGAACTATAAATGTCACAATTCTCAGAATCGTCAATGTCCTCTGATCTATCTTGCCGTACACACAACCTTGAACTATAAGTGTCACAATTCTCGTTCTCAATGTTCCCAAGCGTTAGATACGAAAGATCTGAAAATACTGAAACTTCTTGTTCATTATCTGTGAACATTTGCTTGAAGAGAGCTATGAATATATATTTACAAGCGATCGTGACCAATGGCGGGTTGAGGGCGAAGTTACACGGAGTAAGAGCGACGATCGAAAGACAGAATACTGCAGAAAATAAGTTATCGACCACCATCTGTATATTCTTGATTAACTTGGTGTATTCTGTATCTGTTTGTGTGTATGTATATATAATAACGTGTAGTAATTGTATGTATTATGGGAATTATGAATTTTACTTCGTTATGAATTTTCAGTATGGACGAAAATTAGTTAATCAGCGAAAATCAGCACTTAGAATTCTAACACGTAAAGCTGCGAACTCATGTGAGAACCTATTAGATCTGGAATAGGCACTGATCTGTGTCCCCTGGAAAAGTGATTTTTGTTTTGTTTATTGTCTTTTACATGTTTATTTATTTATTTATTTCGTGCGTAGAATAGGCTTACAGTAAGAATTATACATGTAATGTAACTATATTTTTAGACTACAATACGACGTTCGTACAATGTCCAGTAAGTGAAGGTAACTGAGATTAATTCTTAATAGGAACCTTATAATGGATCTATATCATTAATTGGTATGGATATGAGTAAAAGTTACACGAAGCTTATCTAATCTAAAATAATAAGGTCCCGTTTGACTAAGTTATCAACCTTTAAAGATGTACTTTCAAAATTGACATACTTGTGAAATTCTTTCAAAAATCAGACGGTATTAATTAAATTAACTAATGTCACAGTAAAATATAATTTATGATTACAGTTACGTATTAGTCACAATCACAAAACATCTCAAGCATAAACACAATATTGTAAATTTAGTCAAAAATCACACAATTTTGTAGGTTGTAACTTATTTATCGATCACTATTTATTTTTTTACCATAAATTATCAAATTAACTGATCACAATTACCCAATTAAATGGTGTCAAATTATCTTTCATCTTCCCACCTCACCCCACCCCTCCACAATTTTCGACACCACCTAAAATCCGTTGTTGTCTTAGATCCACGGCCCATGGCTAAAATCTCAACGCAACACCACTATTGAAGCACAACCACCGCTACTTGTACCCTATCCCACCCCACCTCGCCCTACATCCATCGCACCAACACAACTAGCATCACCACCACCCGCAAATCACATACCACAACACACACAACAACCTACCACCACACATTCATCGCCCCACCAGCACCACCGTACCAAAACCTAACACCAGATACACAACAATAATGCACAAAGAAACAGCGACAAGCACACCACCGTGTATACACTAATGCACCAAGAAGTAGTGAAGACACATAGTTTTAGTGCACAAAATCGATGCGATCGTATGTTGAGGCGGAGACACATACATTAAAATATTGTTGTCGCAACACAATTGAGCGTCATTGACCAAGTCCATCGCCTCTTCATTTCACCTCTTCGTTCTGTCATCATCAACGCTATTGTCATTTTACCCTCTTTGCGATTCGATTGCAGCTATGGTTGGGGTTTGAGTAGAAATGGTAGCGATGATTGGTATTGAGGAAGATGGGGACGAAGGTAATGGCGGTGGCTCGATTACAACTGTGGTTGGGATTCCCTTTTGAGTAGGAGTGGTGGTGGCGATTGTTATTAAGGAAGAGGAGGATGAGGAACGCAGCGGTGGCCTACGTTCATTGATGTAAGACCATGGGAAATCTAGGGTAGAAATGGTTTTACGATTATGGTGGGGGTGGGGTACATCTGATTTTTTAAGGGTTAATTTCACAAACGGTCACTGAACTGACATAAAAATAACAAAACAGTCACTGAAATTCAAAACTTGCAGAAACGGTCACTGAAATTTCATGCACTTTCACAAACAGTCACTGGAGTTTAAGTTTCTTTCACAAACGGTCACTGGAGGACTGTTATGCCTTTAATTCAAACATAATTAATTCAAACATAAAGGACCAAAGTAAGCACATCCGAATTTTGGACTTGGAGGAGCCAACTTTGAACCACCATAACTCTGTACTCCGGCCACCTTTTTCCACTGACCAATATACCATATTGAAGCCCTCAATGCCCTCTTCAAAACCTACCCAACCACCGACCGTGATCCCATAGAAATTGGTCGAAAAATCGCACCAAAGTGAGCTATCTGAATTTTGGACAGCTTGGAGGTGCCAACTTTGGACCACCATAACTCCGTCCTCCGGACACCATTTTCCACATAACAATGTACCATATTGAAGCCTTCAATGCCCTTTTCAAACCCACCAACCACCGACCGTGATCCCATTGGAATTGGCCGAAAAAAGGAGCCAAAGTGGGCTACCCACGCAGAGCCTGCTACCTAAAATTCGGTTGTGCGTGGGTAGCCTACTTTGGCTCCTTTTTCTGACCAATTCTGACGGGATCACGGTCGGTGGTTGGGTGAGTTTTGAAGAACGCGTTGAGGGTTTCAATATTATATATTGGTCCATGGAAAAAGGTGGCCGGAGGACGGAGTTATGGTGGTTCAAAGTTGGCATCTTCAAGCTGTCCAAAATTCGAGTAGCTCACTTTGGTGGCACGACTTTTTGGCTAATTCCGACAGGATCACGACCAATGGTTGGGTGGGTTGTTAAGAGGGCGTTGAGGGCTTCAATATGGTATATTGGTTCATGAAAAAAGGTAGTCGGAAGACGGAGCTATGGTGGTCCAAAGTTGACACATTCAAACTGTCCAAAATCCGGTTGTGCTCACTTTGGTCTTTTATGTTTGAATTAAAGGCATAACGGTCCTCCAGTGATCATTTATGAAAGCGCATGAAAGACGTTTTGAATTTCAGTGACCGTTTAGTTATTTGTACTTGATTATTGAAATGTGAAGTTAAATACCAAGGGTTGTTTGTCATTTTTCCTTTTAGAATTCAAAAGTTATTTTTTGGACTCGTTTGATTAATTTTATAAAAAAAATTCTTTAAAGGAAGTTGGACCAATATGTTTTTCTCTGAAAATTCTTCCGAGAGATAAAACTATTTTAGAAATTAGTTTTTAAACACTAATTAAGGTAATTTTTAAGAAAACTTTTCAACTAAAATGTAAAAGTAAAAGCAAACCGCATAAGTCATAATTATCAAACTCCGTCAGACATTGACCTGATCGGTCAACGTCTTGGTCGTTGGGTCACTTAAATAAATGGTCGGACCGTTGGTTCTATGTTTACGTAGTTTTTTTTAAAAAAATTATTAAAGAAATTTTGAAGAGTGAATATTTTTAATTAATTAAAATGAAATGAAATTTTAATTACTGTCGACCACATAATAAATCTCATTTTTTAATATATTCAGTTTTTCAAAATCCTATTTTAACATTTTGTAACAAGTTAATAATTTTAGAGTTAAATAATGTTGTGGTACACTTGTTAAATTATTACAAAAAGTGTAACACTTGTAACAAGTTGTGTTACAAAATCATCATCATCATCGCCAGCTCAATGGCCACTACTCCGAACCACCATAAGCGCTACCACCACCATTTCATTGCAAAAATGTTATTAATGGTTCACGTGACGATGGAATCAATTTGAGTTACACAGTTGTCATTGCTGCCATTTCATAGAAAATACCACAACTTTCACCATCATCACCACTCCATTTGGCCATAAATCGTCATATTACATAAATCTAATAATAACATATGAATAAAACTATTCAAGAAACACAAATTTTAAAAATATTGAGATCTAAAATTCTTAGATTTAAAAGTTTGAAAATTCAGTTCTAAATTGGTAGTAAAAAAGAAGGCGACGGCCACAACGATCTGAGTTAGTGGTGTTGCTGGAGTTTGATGGAGGTAAGATGACGATTGCATAGGAGAAAGATGGTTGTGGTGAAGGCGATGTTAAGAGTTGTATCAGGCGACGACTACAATTGTGATGGTGGTTGTAGATGGGGGTGATGAAGGTGGTCGGAGACAATGCGTCAACAATGGTGTTGGTGGGTAGTATTGTTAGGGTTTGGTGTGGGCATTAGTATTATTTTTCAGATGGTGTATTTAATTAAGACTTTTGAAAACTTATATAGACATTTAAATTTTATGAATTTCGTTGACCTCTATACATTTGAATGGAATTATGGAAATCTTTCCTAACTTCTATAGAATTTCATTTTAAAACTTTTATATAGATATTTGTAGAATTCACAGGACTTTTAAAGTCTTTAATTTAAAATAGAACTCACTTGAATTTTCACATAAGATGTGGAGGATCGATCCCCATCCCCTACTCCTATATAATAAAAAATGTTTTAAATATAAAAAATTTAAGTCACCTTAGCTTTTGTTTGGGCTTCATTAAAATTAAAATTTTGGAAAAAATGTATTTTGGAATAGTGGTTAAAAAATGAGATTTTTTTTTTTTTTTTTAACGTATAATATTATTTTATGAGAGAATGCGTGATTATTTTATCAATATCTCATACCTTTAAAAAAATAAGTAATTAATCAATATAATTAAAACCCATTTACAAATTAGTCTTTTTTTAATATAAAATTTTACAAATTGACATTTTACATAAAAAAAAATGGATGAAGAAATAGAAAAAATGTTATAAAAATTTGTAATTACAAATCTTTCTTAGTAGAAAATGAAGAAAAACAATAAAAATGAGAAAAGGAAAGGAAAAGAAAATAGAACAAATATAACATATTGAAGAAAAAAATAAACTTTTAATCATGGCTATAATAGGAAGAAGAAAGATAATATTAAAAGGTCAAAAAAATACATATTAAAAAAATCTTTTCTAAAATTCTCCCAAAGTTTAAGGGTGAATGAGACCTTTTTTTTTTAATTTTTTTTTGTACTTTTTTCTTAAATGTTTGTACCTTAGAGGCTTTTATTTAAAAAAATAAATAAATTGAAATTCACTAATATTTTAAATACAACTTGATTTATAAGATTTTTGAAAGTCTATAGAAGTCTTCATTGAATACAACAATACTTTTAGAGAATTTTAAAAAATTTATATTTAATATTCGTAACTTCTTAAATCCTTAAAAATTAAGGGGTCGTTCTCTTTGTGTTTCAGTTTTATGTTTTGAGTGTCTGTTTTGAAATTTCTGAAAATGCATTCTTTTTGTCATTCTGAAAA
>CAIGRO010276849.1:0-26617 GCA_903798355.1 Fraxinus baroniana | reverse complement strand
TGATGCCTAGCCCGGATCATATCACTATCTCAATTGAATTTTGAGGCTGTGAATTTTAGGGTTTTAGCACTCAAGTGGACGCGATCTTCTGTTGTCATACTATATCTTATACAAAATTATTATCTTACTATTGTAGATATTATTTGATAGGTTAATTAATTAAATTTAAGGAAAGATTGGTTTAATATTAAACTTTCGTTAAGCTTAGTAATTACTATATATATCAAATAAATCCTTTGGATATTATGGTATACTTACCATGTTTTCTTGATATTTTTTAGGTAAGTTTTGATTCGAAACTTGATTACACCCAAAGAATAACGCGGTAATTGTATCACAGCTTTAGGGTGTCGAACCACAGGGAGATGGAAAAATACTCAAGGGTTCAACAAATTAGGATTTTTCATGAAATATCTGAAAATGATTTTTTTCCAAATAAGATTTAAATATCAATGGATCGAGTAATGAAATTAAAATCAATGAGTTAAAATAATGAATTGTCGGAATTCCCTCAATTGGATCGGATCATTCAACGTTAATTATTCATTTTTTATAACTCAATTAGAGACTTTCATCCGGCACTCTAATCGAAAGATTTATCATTAAAAACCGATTTAATTCAAATGTAACCCTAGAATCTAGATTTTCTCTAATAATTTTTCACAATTATTTATTAAAATTAGATTATAAATTGACCATATATATCAAGTATAAGGCAATCAATAATCATACCAATAAAATAAATGAAATTGAAATTCAACAAGTATTTCGATTGTTCGATAGAAAAGTATGACTAATATCTATGAAAAATCTAATAAGAGTTAAACCAATTTCAAAATAAATTTATGAAGAGAAAATCTAAATCTAGAATTGTTTAACAAGAAAAAAAAAACAAATTTAATAAATAAAAGACGTGAAATCACCAAATTCAATTAGTTCCTCCCTTGCTTTACCAAATTGTTTAGTTCTTCATGGAATTCTTTAGCCAAAAGATGAGAGAAAAGTGTATGGAGGAATTCCCAATATGTATTCTACTGTTAGGAATTGAAAATTGAATGAAAAACACGTCCAAATTGGTTTTCGAAAGAGTTCCAATCGAATAAGGAAAGTTGCCTTCGCGCGCAAGTTTTTTGAGTTTCAATTACATCCAATTGTCTCCTAGCAATCTTTAAAGTATCTTCTTGTGGTCCGAATCAACTATTGAGTATTTGTAATTTGGTCCTCAAACTTTGAATTTTGCCATTTTTCACTATTTTTGTATTCTTTTCTTCAATTCTTCATCCAAAGCCTATTGTCTTCAACCAATTAGCTTCCAACTCTTTCAATTCCTATTTAGCCTTCTGAACCAACTTTTGGACATTTGCGATTTAGTCCCTAAACATTCATTTTGGTCCATTTTTCCTTATTTCTTCACAATTCCGTTACATTCATCGTGTTGTCCTGCAAAATATATATTACATAGAATTAAGCCATATTCCAACATATTAACCAACAATTTTTCATGTTTTGACAATAAAATAAGTGTGTAAAAATGCACTTATTAAACTCCTCAAACTTGAACTATTGTTTGTCTTCAAACAAAAATGTAGTTTAACTCTACACAAAACATGGTTTAACAACCTGTTGTGTCTCAGGATTAGAATTCAGTAATCAAATAAATGAACACTTACAAAAGTGTAAAGATTAAATCAATATCCACCCGTTACATGCTTACCTCGACGTGTGCATGAAAACTCATGTCAATATATTCAAATTATGATTGGCTCAACACCTGACCCATAGCAGTCAAACATATTCTTACTTAACTTAAGAGATACACACACACCCCCCCCCCCAAACTTATGTTTTTCACTCAATTTTTTCGGAGTGCTTTCTAAATTGAACTTTTCAATTGTAATCCTTACCATCTCTTAACTTGGATAGATCTCAATATTACAAGCTCACATTTCAATAAGTCGAGATTTTCCTATAGTTTTGATTGCTTTAACCGTAAGACTAAACTGAATTACTTGCTTCTCATCAAAGGTGTAGTTTTATCAACTGAATGTCTGGAGCTCAATCAATATACTTGTGTATTTTTTTTCTTTTCATTTTTCATGTTTTCTCCATGTTTTTTTTTCGAACATCTTTTCATTTGCTTTATATATAACCCATATAGCAAGATTTATGCCGATTACTCCCAAGTCAGATGATCATAGGGCACCAGGTTTTAAATCACCCTTACATGCTTAATCACCCGAGTTATACATGCTCAAAAATATACTTTTATTCACTCAAAGATAAGTGTAATGCCACTTTTCTTTTAGATATTCAGTTTCTAAAACTAGTTTCTAACTTAAAACTTTCACCTCATCTTCTTCTCATTGGGTTTTAGACAATACACACAATATTTTCATACACGAAATCCCTACTCATCTTAATGTTCCTTTGTAACAGCTCAAACATTTCCAAACTACTCTATATTTGGATTATGGATCAGTACTATAGAGATTGTTCGATTTCACTTACTATGTTTAACTACTTTCTAAATATTGAACTACATCACTAACTCAATATGCCAAACATGAGTAACGTGCATAGAAAATGTCAAGTTTCACATAAACAGGTTTTTGACTAATCTAATACTACATTATTTTCATTATTCACAGTTGATACGTATTCCAATAATCATATCATAGCCGGCATAGTTGTCAAACCCACACAAGCACATAAAACTAAATTTATAAGCTAATGCTATAAAAAAATTGAAAATAAATGAATACAAATTGCAATACAAAAGTTGCAGTAAAATGAATGCTCATTCACTACAAATCCAGCAATGAACTCTTTCCCCAACCAAATAAGAAACAGGTCTGCAAGAGGAATCTCTTCCACTGTAAGCACCTGTTGGCCATAAACGATCTTAAGACGCTGCCCATTCACTTTAAATACCCTACCATAATTCGGATCATCAATCTCAATGGCTCCATTATGAAAAACTTGTTTTAACACAAAAGGCCAAATCCACCTAGATCGAAGTTTTCCTAGGTACTTGTGAAGTATAGAATCATACAAGTACACTTTTTGATTTTATTCAAATGTCTTTCTAAGAATTTTTTTTTATCATGAAAAGCTTTCATTTTTGCCTTGTAGATTTTAGAACTCTCATAAGCTTCATTCCTCAATTCTTCCAACTCATTCAATTGAAATTCTCTAAACATACCACCCTCTTCTAGATTGAAACTAAAATGTTTAATAGCCCAATAGGCTCGGTGTTCAAGCTTTACAGGTAAATGGCCAGGCTTTCCAAAAATAAAGTCTTACGGTAAGTCCAAAGTGCATTGTTCAGTTTTAAGGACCAATCTTTACAATTAAGGTTCACCGTTTTCTCCAAGATTTGTTTAATTTCCCTATTAGCCAATTCTACCTATCCACTAGTCTGGGGGTGATAGGCAGTTATGAATGATCCCATACTTTTTCATGAGTGCTTCGAATGAATGGTTGCAAAAGTGTGTGCATCTATCACTAATAAGAACACGTGGTATGCCAAAAAAGAGAACGTTTTCTTTCAGAAACTTGACAATCGTTTTATCGTCATTAGCCCTACAAAAAGAAGTTTCTACTCATTTAGACATGTAATCAACTGCTACAATGATGTATAAATAACCAAAAGAGGGTGGAAAAGGTCCCATAAAATCAATTCCTCAACAGTCAAATATTTCAATTACCAAAGTGGGGGCCATAATGTTACGTCAAGACACAACACCTAATTTTTGGCATCTTTTACAAGATCTACAGTATTCATTAGTGTCCTTAAATAAGGTAGACCGGTAGAAATCACACTGTAAAATTTTCGTAGCAGTCTTTTTTATAGAAGTGGCCTCCACATGCTTGGGTATAACAAAGACTTAGCACACTATGTATCTCCTCATTTGGGACGCAGCGTCTTAAAATTTGGTCGGGCAGTATTTAAACAGGCATGGATCATCCCAATAAAAATTACGTACCTCAACCAAAAACTTCGATCGTTCGATAGAAAAAGTATGACTAATGTCTATGAAAACTCTAATAAGAGCTAAACCAATTTCAAAATAGATTTATGAAGAGAAAACTAAATCTAGAACTGTTTAACAAAAAAATAACAAATTACATAAATAAAAGACATGAAATCACTAAATCCAATGAGTTCCTCCCTTACTTTACCAAATTGTTTAGTTTTTCATGGAATTCTTGAGCCAAAAGATGAGAGAAAAGTGTATGGAGGCATTCCTAATATATATTCTACTATTAAGTATTTGTAAGAGTCGAAAATTGGATGAGAATCACATCCAAATTGATTTCCAAAAGAATTAGGAAAGTTGCCTTTGCACACAAATTTTTCTGTCTCTGCACAGTAGTCCATATTTTGGTCATAACTTTTCTTTCGATATTCGATTTAGTCAATTCAGAGTGAGTTGAGTTGAAAAGATAATGGAAAGGGCTATGATAGAAATAGATTTCTTCCAATTCAGAAGTTTACTATGCCAAAAATGAGTCTCAATCTTCAGCTAAAAATCTAGAATATATCTTGTGCGAATTGGAAATTGATTTTGATAATAATTTGATCATATTTCATTCCTTTTTTTAGTTCCAATTACATCTAATTGTCTCCTAACAAAATTCAAAGTATCTTTTTGCGGTCCGAATCAACTATTGAGTATTTGAATTTGGTCCTCAAATTTTGACTTTTTCCATTTTTCGATATTTTTGCATTTATTTCTCCAATTCTTCATCCAAAGCCTATTGTCTTCAACCAATTAGCTTCCAACTCTTTCAAATCCCCATTTATCCTTCCGAAACAACTTTTGGATATTTGCGACTTAGTCCCTAAACTTTCATTTTGGTCCATTTTTCCTTATTTCTTCCCAATTCCACTACATTCATTGTGTTGTCCTACAAAATATAAATTGCATAGAATTAAGGCATAGTTCAACATATTAACAAAAAAATTTCCATGTTTTGACAGTAAAATAAGTGTGTAAAAATGCACTTATCAAAATTTATGCATTACTTTACATAAGTAAAGGAAGAAATCAAGTGACGAATTAATTGCTTTGAAAAACTATCACACCCGTCTGAGACTTGCTGGGCAAAGGACTATCAGAATCATACAAGACTGAACAGACTTTATGCTTCATTGATTATATTCAAAGCAAATCGTTATTCTTCAACTGTATCTGAAAAACAAACCAGAGCGTGAATATTCAATCCAGTTCAAAGATCATGTTGCGGCGTGAGGTAACAATTTTGATTCTTAATCCAAGTGATGATTGCGATCAGACACAACAGTGAAGTGTTAATAAATACAAGACCAAGGGTTTTGATTCCATCTTTACAACAAATCAAAAGAAGAAGAAAATGAGGGAGTTATTCTTAGATTTCTTATAATTTTTATTTGTTAATTTCGCGAAATTATAAAATTGAGACTGTTGTATTTTTTCTAGTTTAATTCAGTGGATTGTTTGACCCGTGGCATGGGGGCCCATAGATACCCTTCAAGATTTATCATGTTATATCCAGTGCTCATGTTTTAATATTTTAGTTAATTTTCACAATTAATTAAAACTTTAGAATGCCGATACAATTGCTCGATGCAATCAGAACTGTTGAAAAACTAATTATTGGATAGCCTAACCTTCTAGTGTCCACTACTTAAATAGAATAATTAAAATATATTTTTAATTTACTAGGTTTTATAATTTACACTTAGCATTAGAGCAGGCTCACTTTTAAAAAGTGTGATCCATGATAAACCTAGTTATGGACAGTGCACCATTTAGAACTTCTGTTTTAGACGTGAAGAACTACTCATATTGAAAAATTAGGATTCAAGTCTATGTCCAATCCTTAGATGAAAAAGCATGTCATTCAATCATGTATGCTATAAAAACTTCCACCATGACCGAAAAAGAGATAGAAAGACGGAAAAAGGCAGATGAGTATGTGACTACTGATTTCAATAATGTTAGTTGGAATTCAAAAACCCTAAATGCTATTTTATCATTTGTAGACTCTAATCAATTTTGCTTGATTTCTACATACAAGGTGGCTAAGGAGGCTTGTGACATATTGCAAGTTGTTCATGAAGGAACTTCTATTGTGAAGTCTTCCAAATTCCAAATGTTCACCTTGAATTTGACCAATTAAAAATGAGAGATGATGAATACTTCAAGAATTTTTATGCCATGCTCAGCGACATCACCAACTCGACCTATACCTTGGGAAAGAAATATTTAGAAATTAAAATTATGAAAAAAGATTCTCAGATCACAACCTAATAGATTCCATTCCAAGGCAACTGCTATCTAAGAAAGTAAAAATATAAAGAGCATGAAGGTGGAAGAGTTAGTGGGGGTCTTTAATGGCCTATAGGTTACATCTCTATTGGAGAAGGAAGGAAAAAGGATCAAGAATTGCATTTAACGTCAAGGAGGTTGAGCTAGAAGATGAGGATAATGAAGTGATACCGATGAGCATATGGTCATGCTCACTAAACAATTTAATAAATTCATAAAGAGCAATCAAAAAGGAAGAAACTCAAAACCTCAACCACTACAAAAGAAGTTCTTTAACAACTCACGACAAAACCGTACCTCGTACGTGGAAAGAGCTCAAAATCGTATTCAATGCCATAAATGTGAAGGATTTGGTCACATAGCTGCTGAATGTACAAACACATTATAGAAGTCCCGAGCTAAGAAGGCAATGAATATAACATGGAGTGAAGATGAGGACAAATAGTCAAAAATCAAACAAAGAGGACATAATAGATGATAACTAGGTAACCTCGTCCATTGTTAATCTTCAGTCTAATGCTGACTCGCTACAACTATTGCATGTAGGTACAAACTCACTAAGTAGAGACATAATCAGATCGAGCAATGTATGTTTAGAATGCAGTACACTAAAAATGAACTTAGAGTTCGAACAAGAAAAGAATGCTACACTTTTCGTAATGATGGAGTTCATCGAAGATGAAAGAACTATGATTGTAACCGAAAAGGAAGCTTTGTCCAAAGCTTTGAAGAAAAAAAAATCAAGTTTTGGAACTCCATGTTGAATTGGACAACACCAAGGAAAGAGTCAGACAATTGACCATTGGTTCTGCCCACCTAAATGAAATTAGCTATGGAAAAACCTCAAATACCAAAGAAGGATTAGGCCATGAAGGGAAAATAAAGGAGAAAGAGTTCACTCAATTGATAATATATTTCTATCTAAAGCACAATAAAGTAGATTTTTGGCTCTAGCATTTAAAGACAATTTTTGTTTATCCTTTACATTATATTTCTCTCTAGATTTTAAAATGGTTTGATATGATTAACCATCAACCTTAATAATTTTTGTAGGCACGTGATGACCAAATTTAATAACCTCCCAAACATTTTATATATATATAGTATCATAGAAGAAATGAGGATAATTTGTAGAGTGTCTCTCAAGATTTTGAAAATAGGAGTTAGCGATTACTCAAGATTGTAAAGTCATTAAGAGTGAGTACTTTGTTCTGATATTAGTTGATAGCCCAAGAATAACTAACTAAGAGAGTGGTGAATTGATTTTTAAAACTTTTTCGAAAAATAAATTTAAATCAAGAAAGTTAAGAACATGTTGATTAATTAATAATCGTAAGCAAATAAAATCAAGTAGATCAGTCAAATAATAAATATAAATGAAAAAATGATAAGTAAAAGGGTAAAAAAGATGCAACTGATATAATTATGGAAGTTTGATTCAAAGCAATGATCTACGTCCTCTATTACCAAGATCTCCAGTACAAGTAAGGTCTTTTCACTATATTAACTAACTTGTGGTACAATCCAACCCTTACAACGCTTTTGATGACATATAAACAAGAAGCATCGATTATTATACAATATTAAGATTTACGGGACATCAATATGACCCACACAATTTAGTTTTACAGGACATCAACATGACCCACATGGTGACTTGCAATAAGGAGCTTCGATCCTTACACTATTGAGCTTTTATGGGACATCAATATGACCCATAAGTTTAGAGCAATGTTTCTTAATGTGAGCACAGAGCCGAGTACGTCAAAGTGAAGCCTCGGAAAGACCCGTTGATTGTCGAAGGAGATCCGATGACACGTTCGAGGGAAAAGTTGGTGAAAGAGGTGATGGAATTGCTTGCTCAAGCTACGATGGACGAAGTGTCGAAGTTAACAAGTCAAGGAACAAGTTTCATGTTGGGCTCGAAAGAAGAAACCAAATGGATCAACTCGGTTCAAGCAGCGAACGAGTAACGTAGATGAAAATGTGCATAACTTTCAGCTCGGGTGTCGGATTTCCGTCCATGAATAGATTTCGAAAACGGCACGAAATTCTGCACAAGGAAAAAGATGAGTTAAGATTAAAGCAATGCGACCACATAACTTAAAACACCATGTCGTCGTATGGAGGTCAATCGAAAGCAAAACTTTGATTTCAAGCTGTGGTATGCAACCGCATAGAAAAATACTTTGCGACCGCATAGCCAAAATTTCCTTTTTTCGAAATTACCTTATTTGATCAGGATTCTATTTTATTTGATATATTTGTAATCTTAGGAGTTTATTTCCATTTTAACCACCTTAATTAGGGTTTAGTATAAATAGATTTCATTATTTTCATTGTAAGGACACATTATTATTGAGATTATTGAGAGGCTGTTTGCTTTCGAATTCTTGTTCTTGATTGGACAAATTACGAACTTATTAAAATCATTCTTGTGGCGTTCAAATCAACATGATGAGATTCTCAAATATGCAATCAAAATGGTCAACATTCGTTTACGTTTTGTTGGTTATTTTTGAATCATATCCAAAATTTTGGTTCTTTGGCTTTTTTGGGTTCGATTTTAATTCCATTGTGGGTTTCATAGTTATACGCTACGTGAGTTTACATCAATTGGTATCAGAGGCTAGGCTCCAAAATCAAGATTATATCCTTTTTTCCGTTTGAGTCGTTATTTCCTTTTCTTTCGTTCTTCTATTTTAAGTCTTTTGATCGTTAATTTTTTCTATCAAAAATTCAAAAGATGTTTTTGTACTCATTTGGTGTCCAAATCAACTTTCGTTTTCTATGAAAAGTCAAGTTTAAAAAATGTAATTTTTATTATTTATCTCGAAAATTTCCGACCAGTTACGCTATCTATTGTGTCAAATTGAAAATCATTTTTTTTAATTCAAATTCCATTTCAATCTTCCAGTTCAATTTTTTTTCCTTTTTGAGTCTTTGAAATTTCCAAAATCTCACTCAAAATCCTGGTTTAAATTCTACGAGAATAATTCCTAGTTGAGTTCGAACTTGTCCTTTGAAGCGCTTGGGCGAAAGCATTAAGTGGAAAAAGAAAGAGTGGTGAGATCAATAGAGGGAAAAAGAGTGGTGAGATCCAGAGACTTACTTGGAGTGGGAGAGAAATGTTGAATTGATCTTTGACTGCCATGACTATTTGAAAGAGAAGAAGGTTAAGATAGCAGTCATTGAATTCACCAACTATGTAATCACTTGGTGGGATCAAGTGGTGACAACGAGGAGGAGAAATAGGGAACGACCAATCAATACATGGGAGAATTTGAAAACTATCATGCCGAATAGGTTTGTAGCTAATCAATACTATCGAGACCTTCATAAAAAACTAGAAAGCCTCTACCAAGGATCGGAGAGTGTGGAGGACTATCACAAAGAGATGGAGTTATTAATGATTAGGGTGGATGTTGAGGAGGATATAGAGGCCACTATGGCCCGATTTTGAATGGTTTGAATAGGGATATAGCTAATGTGGTAGAGTTACAACATTATTTGGAGTTGGAAGACGTGCTATATGTAGCTAAGAAAGTGGAAAGGCAATTGAAGAGGAAGTGGATAGCTAGGTACTCATCGGGTGCTTCGAGTTCAAACTCATCATTGAAATCGAGGTAGGATAATAACAAAGGAGATGGTGTTGTTTCAAAAGGTAGGACTGAGCTACCAAAGGAAAATGAGGAAGTTGCTAGTAAGGCTATACCCAAGGTAGATTCCCAACCATCTAGGAATTGGGATATCAAGTACTTTAGGTGCTTAGGGTCAGGATACATTACTTTTCAATGTCCACATAAGAGAACGATGATTTTGCAGGATAATGGAGAGGTGGTGAGTGAGAGGGAGAGCGATTATGAAGGCATGCCAAAATTGGAAGAGGATAGTGATGGAAGCAGGGTGGAATATGCTGTTGGTGAGCTCTTAACACTCAAATCAAGGTGGATGACTTCGAGCACCAAAGAGAAAATATTTTCCATACACGGTGCCAGGTATGTAGCATGATCATTGACGGTGGAAGTTGTACAAATGTAGCTAGTACTAATCTGGTGGAAAAATTAGGATTAACTATGCTAAAACACCCTAGGCCCTCTAAGTTATAGTGGTTGAATGAATGTGAGGAAGTTAAGGTGAATAGAAGTGTGCTGATAAATTTTTCAATTGGTAGTTATCATGACGAAGTATTGTGTGACGTAGTACCTATGCATGTGGGTCATATCTTGTTGGGAAGATTATGGCAATACAATAGAAAGGTGATTCATGATGGGTATAAAAATAGGTACAGCTTTATCAAGGGTAGAAAGTCTATTACACTTGCACCATTAATACCGACGCAAGTGTATGAAGACCAAATCAAACTGAAAAATGAGGAAGAAAAGAGATGGGAAAAGTTAGAGAAAAATAGAGAAAATAGTAAGCAATGGAGTAAGAGAGAAAATAGTGAGGTGGCTAAAAGATAGGGGAATAAAGAAGAGTCATATGAGAGAAGAGAGGAGGGGTCTTCTGAGAGGAGAGAAAAGTCGATAAATTTATTTGTAAAAGGGAGTGAACTTAAAAGAGCGTCAGAGAAGAGATAACAAATGATTTTGTTGGTGTACAAGGAGTCACTTCTCAATTTTAAATGATCTAACTCACCCCTCTCTAGCTTGGCTATTTCTTTATTGCAGAAATTTGGAGATGTATTTTAGGAGGACGTGCCTAGTGGGTGCCACCCATTCAAGGCATTGAACACCAAATTAACTTTGTTCCTGGCACAATCATTCCAAACCGACCAGCATACAAAGTTACTTTAATGGTATGTGGAGGAGTTGATGAGCAAAGGGTATGTGAGGAAGAGTATGAGTCCATGTACCTACCAGTCCTACTTGTGCCAAAGAATGATGGAACTTCGTGGATTGCAGGGCAATCAATAACATAATGGTAAAGTATCGTCACCCTATTACTAGGTTAGATGATATGTTAGACGAATTATTTAATACATGCATATTTAGTAAAATTGATTTTAAGAGTGGTTACCATCAAATTTGAATGAGGGAAGGTGATGAATGAAAAATCACATTTAAAACTAAATATGGCTTGTATGAATGGTTGGTCATGCCGTTTGGACTCACTAATGCACCGAGCACTTTTATGCGTTTAATGAACAATATTTTACGTGCATTTATAGGAAAGTTTGTTGTGGTTTATTTTGATGACATTTTAATCTACAGAAAGGACCTCAATGAACATATTGAACATTTGCAGAGTGTGCTAGTAGTTTTAATGAAAGAACAACTTTTTGCTAACATTAAAAAGTGTACATTTTGCATGAAAAAAGTTTTGTTTCTTAGGTATGTGGTTAGTGCTAAGGGAATAGAGGTACATGAAGAGAAGATAAAAGTTATTAAAGAATGGCCAACACCTAAAAGTATAACCGAGAAGAGAAGTTTTCCTGGTTTGGCTAGTTTTATAGGCTATTTATGAGGAATTTTAGCACATTTGTCATACCACTCACTGAAATTGTTAAAAATAGTGTAGGTTTTAAATGGGGTGATGAACAAAAGAATGCATTCAGCACTATTAAGGAAGGTTGTGTGAAGCACTGATTTTAGCACTACCTAATTTTGACAAAACTTTTAAGATTGAGTGTGATGCATCAAGTATAGATATTGGAGCAGTTTTGATGCAGGATAGGAGGCCGATACTTATTTTAGTGAAAACCTAAGTGGAGTAGCGTTCAACTATCCTATATATGACAAGGAGCTTTATTCACTTGTTCGAGCTTTGGAGACATGGCAGCATTACATATGACCGAAGGAGTTTGTGTTTCACACCGATTATGAGTCACTAAAGCATTTACGGAGTTAGGGTAAGCTGAACAAAACGCGTGCTAGATGAATGGAATTCATTGAGATATTTTTCTATGTCATCCGGTACAAACAAGGTAAGGAGCATGTGGTAGCAGATGCGTTGTCACGAAGGTATGTACTTCTTACTTCCTTAATTGGTGGCGGATGCGTTGTCCCGAAGATATGTGCTTCTTACTTCTTTAAGTGCGAAGTTGCTTGGTTTTGAGTACATTAAGGACATGTATGATAATGACTTAGATTTTTCCAGCATATATAAATCGTGTAATAAGAGTGGGGTAGACAAATTCTTTAAACATCAGGGTTATTTGTTTCGGGAGATTAAACTATGTATTCCGAATTGTTTCATGCATGAGTTGTTGGTTAGAGAAGCATACAGTGGGGGGACTAATGTGTCACTTTGGGGTTGAAAACACTTTAGAGATGTTAGGTGAACATTTTTATTGACCTAAAATGAGAATTGATGTAGAACGAATTTGTGATTCTAAGGTTCTACCCCACAGATTTACACTATTTTACCCGTCCCTAGTGAACCTTGGGTTGATATCTCTATGGATTTTGTTTTAGGTTTACTTAGGACTAAAAGAGGTCGAGATTCAATATTTGTAGTGGTTGAAAGGTTTTCTAAGATGGCGCATTTCATTCCATGTCATAAAACTGATGATGCCACTAACTTAGCAGATTTGTTTTTTAAGAAAGTAGTGCATTTACACGGGGTTCCTAAGAGTATAGTATCGGATAGAGATGTTAAATTTCTTATCACATTTGACGGGTTTTGTGGGTAAGTTAGGCACAAAACTGTTGTTTTCTACTACATATCATCCACAAACCGAAGTCTTTAATCAGACTATGATTCAATTGTTGAATACCATGGTTAATAAAAATTTGAAAAGTTGGGAAGAATGCTTACCTTTCGTTGAGTTTGCATACAATAGGGCTATATATTCTACTACTTCATGTTCACCGTTTGAAATTGTTTATGGATTTAATCAACTAACACCATTATATTTAATTCATTTACCTGTGAATGAACGTGGAAGTTTAAATGGAAAAAAGAAATCCGAGATGGTAAAGTCACTCCATGAGAAGGTTAGATTGCAAATTGAAAATAAAAACAAACATTATGCGTCACGAGCAAACAAAGGTCGAAAAAGCATTACATTTGAACCCGATGATTGGGTTTGGGTACATTTGAGAAATGATCGCTTTACAGAGCATAGGAAATCGAAGTTGCAGCCACGTGGAGATGGACCATCTCAAGTTCTAAAGAAAATCAATGACAATGCATATAAGTTGGATCTTCCTGGTGAGTATAATGTTTCGATTATTTTTAATGTATCTGATCTCTCTCTCTCTCTCTTTGATGCAGGTACAGATTCGAGGATGAATCATTTTGAAGAGAGAGGGGATGATAGATTACGGAGCCGAGTACGTCAAAATCAAGCCTCGGAAAAGACCTGTTGATTATCGAAGGAGGTCTGACGACACGTTCAAGGGTAAAGCGGGTGAAAGAGGTGATGGAATTTCTTTCTCAAGCTACGATGGATGAAGTGTCAAAGTTAACAAGTCAAGGAACAAGTTTCATGTTGGGCTTGGAAGAAGAAACCAAATAGATCGACTCGGTTCAAGCAGCAAATGAGCAACATGGATGAAAATGTGCATAACTTTCAGCTCGGGAATCGGATTTCCGTCCATGAGTACATTCCGAAGACGGCTCGAGATTCTGCACAAGGGAAAAGAGGAGCTAAGATGAAAGCAATGCGACCACATAGCTTAAAACACCATGCGGCCATATGGAGATCAGCCGAAAGCAAAACTTTAATTTCAAGTTGTGGTATTACCGCATAGAAAAACACTATGTGGCCGCATGGCTATTTTGGGAGCCAAAATTTCGTTTTTTTTTTTTCAAAATTGCCTTATTTGATTAGGATTCTATTTTATTTGATATATTTGTAATATTAGGATTTTATTTCCGTTTTAACCATCTTAATTAAGGTTTAGTATAAATAGATTTCATTATTTCATTGTAAGGACATATTATTATTGAGATTATTGAGAAGCTATATGCTTACGAATTCTTGTTCTTCGTTGGACAAATCACAAACTTATCAAGATCATTCTTGCGGCATTCAAATCAACCGGGTGAAATTCTCAAATATTTAATCAAAAGGGTCAACATTCGTTTACGTTTTGTTGGTTATTTTAATTCGTTATTTTCTAATCAAATCCAAAACTTTGGTTCTTTGGCTTTCTTGGGTTCGATTTCAATTCCGTAAGGGTTTCGTAGTCCTACGCTACGTGGGTTCATATCAGTTTTACATTGAAATTTCTTTTTTAATAAATGATATAAATGAATTAAGTACTAAGAGATACTAACACTTTAATGAATAATAATAAATGATAGCTCAAGTGTTAGGTTAGAAAACTTTGATGAATATAATTATTTCAATATTTGATTCAATCAATCAAAATTTTTCAATGAGAAAATGAAAAAGAAATAAGTATAATATAAGTTTAAAAGTCTTCTCAAAATATTTCTCTATTTTAATGTTTAATAACAATAAATTAAGTATCAAGACAAATATGAAAAACTTTGATAAATATAATAAATTTTCAAGTTTGATTCAATTAATCAAAGTTTTGATAAAGAAGTGGAAAAAAATAGATGCAATGTAAATTCAAAAGTTTTTTTTTTTCAAAATATATATCTCTTTTGTGAATGATAGAAATAAGTTAATTACAAAAGGAGAGATGAAAAACTTCGATGAAAATGATGAAAAGAGTTTGAGTCAATCAAGATTTTTGATATAAAGAAATGAATGCAATGTAGGCTTAAAGAATTTTCTCAAAATATATTTCACTTAATACTATTAAAACTTTTTTTAAAGAATGGAAAGAGTGTGGGTATTTATAGAGTTCAAAAATTAAAATAATATGTCGAACCGGACAACCAACCGAACGTCCGCCCTTGTGTTCAAACAATACAAATTGTCATTATACGAATCACAACGGTCAAAAATCCGATCGTTGCACCAATCGGACTTTCTCATGGATGAATCGAACGTCCGCGTTTTGCGGATTTATAGAGAACTATTTTGCAAAACTTTCTGGGGATACGAACAGTATCCGAATGTTCGCTTGCTCAGGTCGAACGATCGACCGCTTCGGCCGATTTTCAAGTTTTTGACCATGTTTGATTTGATTTGAATGTTTTGACCAATGTGGACTTTAAAAAGGCGTTTTGAACTAATTTTCAAGGTAAATGATGTTTTTCAAATATGGTATAAGTTCAAACATCATTTTAAAGATCAATTTTACTTTTGATGAGTAAAATATTTTATTCAAGTGATAATTGAAATAACTTTTAGTGCACAAAATGATTTTTTAGCTTTAAACATTCATTGTTAAAGATCAAAGTATTAATACATTTACATTTGTTTTAAAAAAACTTAGTCTTTTATCTTTCTTTGAAATTTGACTCTTAGGCTTGTGTCTCGATCTTAATCTTGATCTTTTATTTACGTTTGCTTTTTAAGATCTTTTATTTGAAAGACCTGTCTTGAGCCCCTGTTTGGGCTCCATTATTTAATATTTTAATGAGGAGAATGGTAATTTTTTTGAAAAATGTGTAGTTGATAAAAAAAAAAGGAAAAGTTTTTAGATTTATGTGTAATATTTTTTTATTGAATAAAGTATGATTGATAAGAAGGGAGAAAAAAATTGAATTTTAATTATTAGGCCAAACAGGGGTTGAATGTGTGACTTCAATCTTGACTTTTTTCACGAGTTCGATTTGTGATAGTCTTGATTTTGATCTTTTCATGACGATCGATCAATTTATCATTTGACGCGTTGAAAATTATAAGCACTTAAATTCAATTATTAGTAAATAAGACTATCTTGTTTGTTATAAGCAAAACTATAAGGTTATAATCAATCATAGGTCAACATTTTAATCATCAATGTGCTCCAAGTAGATCTACATGTCATCCTCCATATCAAAAACAGACCAAAATTATAGAACTCTAAATCGCGTTAAAGTCTCATTTGATGTTCGAGATAAGTATAAATTATACTTAATGAGTACCAAACGTACTCTATTTGTTCTGTCTTTGTAATTACATGGATTAAAAGATAATTTCTAATTCTAATTAAAAGTCTAATAATTTTTTTTACGGATCTCAATATTTAAATTTTAAGTTCTAATATATAACTATTAAATGGATACTATTTTAACTAGAAAATTTAATGTCGCATGTGTTTGTGGGGGCTAATGAGGGAAGACAGGGGGCATGGATGAGCATTTGTTCTACAATCAAAATTAAAATTTAGATTTTAATATAAATTAAAATCAATAATTAATTTTAATTACATATTTAATAAGATTTATAATTTTTCAACCATATATTTCATCAATTTTTATCAAAATTTTATAAAAACTGAAATTAATCTCCACCAAATAGAGACTAAAAAAAAAAAAAAAAAACAATCGTGCTTAAATATTCCCCCTCCTTTAAAAAGTCTTTATATATCTAAATAACTTCTTTTATATTTACATGCATGCAGGTTCAAATTTAAAGTGATTATGCGTGTTTTGCTAAGCTTAAGAAATATACTTATATGTATTTTTATAAGGATTAAAGTCCCTTATTTTGATTTAGTTCGTTCTCACAACGTTGAATCTATGACTTTAAAATAGTAATCTTCATAGTTTTATAAAATAAAATATCATCATTCGTTTAACAAATGCCCGTCTAGCTCAGTCGGTAGAGCGCAAGGCTCTTAACCTTGTGGTCGTGGGTTCGAGCCCCACGGTGGGCGTTTTGAATAATTGAATTTATGCCTTCTTTTTTTTTTCCCCACTCTTTTATTTGGGCTCATCTAAAGTCGGCCCACTATTGTTTTGGACAATTTTAATCAGTCCCCGTTCTTCTTTTTTCGGGCCAGCTTTAGTGGGAAAGGAGGAAGGGAAAAATTCATGGATCCGGCTTTATTTCCTCAAATGAGGAAATTATGCCCTGATTCTTTTTATATAAAAAAATGTTCAAAAATCAAGTGTCTACAAAATAATTGTAAGAGTCAATTACTACTAAAATATTTAAGTGTAATGCTTTATGCCATTGCAATGGCATCGCCTGCAATAAGATATGATAAATTTGATAGTTCAATCATGATGAACAAAAAGATGTTATAGGAAAAGATATTGTGAGTTAGTGAATAATTTGTCATTGAAAATTGTCTTCTTACTTTTCGAGTGATCAAACTACTTGGCATTTCCAAGCATATTCCCATTACCAAATCCTACAACTAATCAATTTACAATGTAGAGTGATAATGGACACCAGAAAAACTATTCACATTTGAGAACAATGAATTGAATAGATTATAAAACCTTTAACTTCGTAGGTTGGTCGGAATTTGTCTTATGAAAGAGAAAAATTGTACTCAACAAAGGGTCACTCCTTCATATAAGTCGTTACTTGTAACACCACGTGCTTCTTTCTCATAATTATCATGTTTATCTTGACTATCGATAACTTTTTTCATAGTGGAATGTGCTTTAAACACCCTAGATGATCAACCTGCCTATAAATTTAAATTTAATGTATTTATATTTTAATAAGCCTAGATTTAATTATGAAATGTATTTATTTATTTTGTGCTTTTTACATTATAAGTGTATTTATTTTATTATGTGCTTTTAACTTGTCTTGTTTTCGGAATAGAACCTATACCCGTGCTTGAAAATAATCATAATTCCATACTAGGAAAATTATATTTATTTTAATTTGATTAACAATTAATCAAGAGATTTGGGATCTTGACTCGGATTAAAAGGGCTTAAAATTAGTTAATTTATATAAACGCATCCCTTATTCGGTGCTCTAAAAATGAAAAGGTCAAAACTTTCCTCTTTAAAAAGAATCATTCACAGCATTGTTCGGTATTTAAAATTTAGATTTTAATTTAAGTCAAAGTCAATAATTCATTTCAACCACATATGTTATGTATCCCCACGACTTTTCAACCGTATATTTCATCAACTTCTATCAAAATCTATTAAATTTTTTTTTTCAATCCCCACCAAACAGGGCTAATTTTATTCTTCCTTTTCCACTAAATAACACCAGCCCCACAGCCTGCATTGACATTCATCTCCTACCCACCCCTCGTTTCGATCTTTCACTTCTTGGTAAGGTATGTAGTTTTCATGTTATTACTTTCATTTAGTGTTGAACTTATAATCAGTGTGTATAGGTACATATGGGTGTGTTCGTCATATATTAAATTGGAAACCAGTACAGATTTTACATACAAGATGCGTACAATCCAATTATTTCACGTAAATAATTTATTTTCATTTACTTCGTTAATCATGCGTTGGACATTTTTTCGTGTATATATATGCATATAGCATAGTTATAAAAATCGGCCCGATTCGGCTGGTCTAATTTTGATCGAGTTAACCAACGATTTACCCGGCCCAATTGACCGATTTGATTGGATTTTGAAATGAGAAAATTACATGGGTCCAGGGATTTAAAATTTCTAATTCAAAAATCAAGTACAAGTTTTATTTAATCAAAAATCAGGTATGAATTAAATATTTAAATAATATTATAATACCAATATTTCAAACCCTAATTCATTTTCTCTATTTGAATACATATTTTTACCCTTACATATTTAATTATATTATTATTTCCGTAACAAAATTTTAAGAGGACATAAAAAAACTAATTTACTAAAAATTAATGAGGAAGATATATATTCTTAATTCTTTTTAACAATCTTGATTTTTCCTTTAACAATATCAATTATCTCAACTACTTTTAAAAAAAATAAAATTACTTCAAAAATATTGCAAATATCATTCTCGAAATACATAAGACATGCAACGCACATGCTTACTACTAGTAGATATAAGTGCACATGGGTAGTATGTATTTATGTATGTATGATCTCTTATGCACATAATTATAATTTCTTTTAATTGGTAGTAAAATAAATTATTACTTTAGCTATTGTTGAACTACTAGTACTTATTTGAGTTAATGTCGTCTTTTAATAGTGAATGTTACTTTTGAATTTTATGAAAATTAACCCTTTATCTTCAAGTAAAATTTTATAGTGACAATATTAAAAGAATTTAATAGAGAAATGTAATGGTTCATAATTAAATAATGGCTTTTGTTAAAATCCCTAAACATATGATAATAAATTAGGATTTCGACACGTTGACTGGGGGCTTTTTCACATGTTAACGTGAACCCAGGTACGGGCAACGCATGGAACTCGCAGAATTAATTGAGAAACGTCAGGAAACCTCAAATTCAGGTTGTAGACGGTAGAATCTGGACCCGCAAATTATTGAACCAAGCATAACCAAGCAATCAAACAAAAACAAAGTTTGAATGATCTCTTGATTACAAAACGAACGAACCTCGATTTGTGAACACCACAAATGGTGCATAATCCTTTGATAAGTTCTAGGATTTTGAACGTCACAAATATTGAAAATATTTGATAAGTTCGATAAATGTTCAATCAAAAACAGAAAGATTCTCAATTTCAATAATCATAATTCATAACTTGTTTTTTTTAATGCAATGACATAATGAGGTATTTATATGGAGATATTTATATGAAACCTCTAAAAATCCTAATTGCACGAAAATATAATTCTAATATTGTAAAATGTGCTAAAAATATAGAATTCTAATTAAACTAGAAAATTGCAAAAAATTGAGAATCTCGTGTCGGTTTTGTTCTATTCGTGGTCACATCATCCCCTCTCTCTTCGAAATGATTCGCCCTCGAATCCATGCCTTGTGATCGCATAGAAGAATAACCAACCTGCTACGCATCCCATCACTGCACCACCTGGATCAAATGAAAAAAATTTCCTCCCATGACATAGGATCAATACACCGTACCCTTCCATTTTTCAGGTATGGATGTATTGCAGCACAAACTCAATCAGCCATAGATGTTGTATGAACTCCCACGTACAATAATCAATCAGAAAGAAAGAATTAAGCAAAACATGGTTGAGTTTGTTAGATTCCCCAAAAATAAGATATGGGTCCTTGTACTCATAATGTATCGTCTTCACCACAATATTTTCAATTATTTGCTCAACACTCTCTTCTATTATTTTCTCAATCTCTTGCTGAACCATCTCTACAATTTTTATACCAGCCTGGTCGTACTCCTCCTCTTTAATTTGTTCACTCTCCTCAATTTCAACTACATTTTTCAATTCATCATCTTTCATCTCAACTCCCCTATCTCTGGGCTCCTTTCGCAATTCAACCCTGGTGTTCTCTCCTCTCATTCTCTTGCTTTTTTCTTTTCTACCTCACCTTTCACCTTCCATTGGTCTGCAAGGGACTGTTCTAGTGTCAAACTAGCCAAAGTGACTTTTTTTCCCGTCCTGAAGAAACCTATACATGTTCCTCCCCTTATCATAAACAGTCTTCCTCTCATGCCTACAAGGTCTCCCAAACAAGATATGAAAAGATTTCAATAGCACTACATCACACCAAACATCATAGCTATATCTCCCAAGGGTGAAGTTCACTAGAACCTGCTTGGTCACGTCAACATTCCCACACTCCTTCAACCAAGTCACCCTATAAGGTCTAGGGTGTTGTTGCAAAGGTAATCCCAATTTTTCCACCATCGTAATACTAGCCATGTCTGATATGTACTTCACACTCCTTCAACCAAGTCATCATGTAAGGTCTAGGGTGTTTTGTAAATGTAACCCCAATTTTTCAACCAGCGTGACACTAGCCAAGTTTGACATGTACTCCTTATCAATAGCTTACTGCATACCTTACTACCCATAAAACCCCGAGTTTGAAAAATGTACCCCCAATCATCATCTATCCTTTTATGTAGGTGTAATCAAGAAAACTCAAGAAAAGAATTGCATTGGATGAAATTTCGAATGAGAATTCTTTTAATTCAAGAAACTGGTTCTTGAATTTCTGGATTGGAATGAACAAAAATAGATCTTGGATTTGGAATAGATAATAGGATAATGACAACTTCCCAAATAAATCAAGTAAAAAAATTGGACAGTACCTAGTGAACAGTAAAAAAGTTTGTTTTAAACTCAAAATTCAACTACGAAACTGACAAAAGAAATGGGAGTTGATTTGGATGCTAAATTAACCCAAAAATAACTTTAGACTTTTTCTTGGAATTTTCTGGATCAAAAACTCAAAATTTACGACGGACACGAAGAATACGAAGAACAAAACAGAGTCTCAAAAGAAAGAAAATATAGAACTTGAATCTGGAGCCCAAACTCTGATACCAAATGACGCGAACCTGGGTACGAGCAATGCGTAGAACTCACTGAATTAATTGAGAAACATCGGGAAAGCCCAAATTCAGGTTGTAGATGGTAGAATCTCGACCCGCAAATTATTCAACCAAGCAATCAAATAAAAACTAAGTTTGAATGACCTCTTGATTACAAAGCCAACGAACCTCGANTATTCAACCAAGCAACCAAATAAAAATAAAGTTTGAATGACCTCTTGATTACAAAATCAACGAACCTAGATTTATGAACGTCACAAAGGGTGCCTAATCCTTTGATATGTTCTAGGATTTTGAACGGCACAAATATTGAAAATATTTGATAAGTTCGATAAATGTTCAATCGAACAGAGAGAAAATTCTCAATTTCAATAATCATAATTCATAACTTGTTTTTTTTTTTTTTTAATACAATGAAATAATGAGATATTTATATGAAACCTCTAAAAACCCTAATTGCATGAAAATATAATTTTAATATTGTAAAAGATGCTAAAAATATAGAATTCTAATTAAACTAGGAAACTACGAAAAATTGAAGATCTCGCGCCGGTTTTGTTCTATCCATGTTCACATCACTTGTCATTCTAAAGATTTATTTCTACGAATTTCAAGTAAATAAACTCCCCTTATTTTCATGTGTACATCGTGTGGTTAAATGTGTAAACGTGTTACTTAAATTGTCCTTATGTAAGTATGATATTTGATCATTAATTTTTATGTTATAAATATTTCTCATAACATATTCATACATGTCAATGTGTTTATAAGTAGACATTAAGTTTCAAGAAATAAAAAGTTTTCGAAGGTCAGTAAGTCAATAAATATCTTTAAAGATATGTATTTCGAATGTTTTATTATGAGGTGTATGTATATGTCATGAAAGGTGTGAATGGAAAATGAGGCATGGGGAACCGGCATACTTGACCAATGTTCAATAATAATGTTAATGTAATCACTTTGCGGTATATCGGGTTTCACATAATAATTGCCCACTAGATTCTGATTGGTTAGGCTATACATCAAGTAAACTCACAACGTCAATGCTAAATTTTTTAAAGATGAAATAAATGGGGATACATATTGAGAAAGACATTTATTTTAAAGTAATTATGTGTATATCATAAGCATACATCATATGCATAAGATTTTCTTATTGAACGTTAGCTCATTCCATGTTATCACTCCCCATTTTGAGATGATGAAGGTAACAATTTGAGACGACTACTCGTGGTGCCATGGACTCTGTACACATACATTCAAATAATGACTCATTTCGAAAAATAAAATTAACATTTAATCTTAGGGAAAATTGAAGCGACAATCCCTAGCATTTTTAATTTTGCAAACTTTATCCTAACCTTCAATTTGTGTTAGCGAAGGTCTCAAACCTTTCATAAATATGCCCTTGAAGTCCATTTCGTTGGAAACCATCCATGAAACCGTCGGTTAACCATGAAAAATGATTTTTGATCAATTTTGACCAAATTGGAAAGGGTAAAATGATAACTTTTTATATTTATAAATATTGAAAATTAAATTAATAAAACAAAAAAATATGTACCCCAACACCCCTACCCCACCGATTTTAGCCCTCGTCTGTTTCAAATTCTCGTTACAAAAAAAAATCAATTTTTTACTCTTCTTTTCAAAACATTGGGGCCCACTACGAGAGAACTTAGTCAAATATTGTGATTCTGTCGCTTTGAAGTTTTTCGGCCTAATTGCTGACGCTTCGCCTTTTGTTTGTAGGTCAACATGATAAGAAAAAGTATGTCGAGCCGGACATGCTCTTCATGAGGCACCTAGGAAAGGCAAAAAATAAAAAGCTTTTGGACTCTGCCTCCTCAACTTACAAGAACCAGCGTAATGAGTTGGCCCGCCTCTCGAAGGCGAACCCACCGCCTTCTCCAAAGAAGAAAGGAGAAAAAGGGTAAAAGGGAAAGAAGGAGAAACTTCCATGGAGAGGCCCCCAAAAGAAAATTGGTTCTGTCAAAGAATACCGAGCATCCCCCTTCCCCAAATCGTCGGCGACCATTGGGGAGTCCCTTCGACAGCCCATTGTAGCGAGGCCTATATCCTCAGTAAAAATTGTGGAAGTGGAAGAGGCGGCAAAGGAGGAGGTTGGCCTTGTTAAATGGAAGTTGGGCAAGGAAGACAGGAATGCCCGTCTGAAGAAAATGCCCAAAACTTTCTTGGTAGGAGATCAGACAAAATTGTCTTCATTGTGATGGAGATGCTTCCCGTCGAGGTGGGCTACGAAGGTCCACCACAAATATTGGATTGATAAATATTCTTCGTACGCTAAGACCTGTGACGCGGTCGACATGGTGGAGGCAAGTTTCGCCCTATAGGCTCGCTCTCAAGGCTTCTTTTTGAACACCCAATGGAGATGAGGTGACTGTCGGGCCTCAATAAAGAATACATCACAAAGGCAAAAGATGTTGAGGTGGCTCTAAATAAGGCTAAAGTTGAGGTGTCTTCAACCAATGAAGCCATGGAAGCCTCTAATGTAAAGCAGGCTGAGGCGGAGTCGAGAATGGAAGCACTTGCCAAGGAAAATGATGAATTGAAAAAGGAAGTCCATCTTTGCAAAGCTGAGGCGAATGCTCTGACAAAGTGTGTGGAGAACTCTGACAATCTACAGAGGATCCCTTCGTCAGCCTTGGAGGCTGCTAAAAAGGAAAATGAAGAACTAAAGGCTCATGTTGAAGAGTTGACTGTTGAGGCTGCCACTTGAAGCAGCAGTTGAGTGGGGTAGGAGAGGCAGCTATAAATGACTATGTAGCTCACTTCCATGAAACAGTTGAGTATGATGGCCTCGACTTGTACCGGAGGAAGGTCGCATACAATGAAATCCTTGGGAGACTTGCTGAGTTACATCCCCAACTGGATCTGGTGGTCGTCAAAGAAGAATCCCTGCCTGAGAAGCCATCCACTCCTACTAATGAGGTTAAAAAAATTTGTTTAGGCGAAGTAGATAACAAGCCTCCAATGAGAATACAAAAAGAACTCCAAAATATATATGTAAAACACAAAAATAATGATAGAAGAATAAGACGAAAAGAAATAGACTTGAATCACATAGAATGTTGTCTTAAAAATTTTATTTGCTCACTCTCAGAATGCTAAAGGACCAACACACAAATAGCTTTAGTGGATTTCAAGTTTAGAAACTGGGTTGCAATTAGCCCTATTGAAATCCGGAAAGAAGGAACAAAAGAAAAGAATATGAAATAATTCTAAGTATATTTTTGCAGAACTTTTGGGGCTATAATTTCAAGGTTCTAGATGAGAATTATTGTTAATAAAACATGAATTCTATCTCTATTTATAGAATGGACTGTGCTACAAGTACTTAATCATTTACGTAATACATTACATAATTGACAGGTGTTGCGCATCCATCGACAGTCTACAATTTTTTACTTTTCCACACTTCACATCCACACTCATATTTCTTCCACATGGGCCTATGTAATCCATTATCTATATGAATTATGTACATGGAGAATTATCCTTATAGAAGAACTATGCTACAAGTACCTAATCATTTACATAATACATTACATAATTGACCGGTGTCGCGCATCCATCAGCAGTCTACAAAAAAATGAAAATAGAGGATGAAAAGGTGCACTTTCGTATGGATGCTAACTTTTCACAAAAAGATGAAAATAGAGGATGAAAATGTACCAAAACTGTCCAAAAATTGTCCAGAAACTGTCCAACAGTTTTTTTAATTTTTAATCTCTTTTCAACGACATTTGATCAATTCTCATTTACCAATATTTGAACAACATGTAACACAAATCACTATAGAATCCTCAATTAGACAGAAAAATGTTATATCATATGGACGCAAATATTGATACATGAAGAATTCTAGTTTGGGAACAAGAAAAGAACGAAGTCATCAAGTACATACTCATGTTACCTCATCTCCAAACTACAAAGGTTTATACCTTTAGCATACTTTCTGACCAACCTGTAGGATCTAAATCGGGAATCAATTTTTTTCCAGTGCTGGCATCAGCAGTTGCAGAACGATTCCCCAAATCAAGTCATCTTCCTCCGTCCCAGCCAATTAAAAGCAGATAACAAAATCAGCAGCCAACTCAAAAGCATTACAATTTAAGGAACGTATTTTTCCATTCGTAATAAGGAAAAAGATTGAACTCTTTGCAAGTGAACGGGTAAGATTGGTATTTGGTGTGCTCATCCGTAATAAAGAAAAAGCATCAGAAGAAAACAAACTTTATGATAAGTGTAGTTTCTACACTTAAACTACACTTATTCGAGATCTAAATGATGATATTACACCGTATTTTGGATAAAATAATATCTAACTTGTGTTGTATTATATTTTATAGGTAAAACTCGATGTTTGATAAAGAATGCAAAAATAGTGAAAAATGGCGAAATCCAAAAGTCGAGGACTAAATTGCAAACAATCAATAAATGAGATGGCAATGAAATGAAGATCAAAGATACCAAACATTTAATTTGATATAATTGGAAGATAAATGAACAAGATTGCAAGAAAAAATGGCTGAAATGAAGCAAATTCAAAGTTCAGTGACTAAAGTGCAGCTACTAAAAAGTTGCGTCCAACCTCACGATGAAGATTTGAGAGTGCTATAGGTCAATTGGATGAGGAAATAATTCAAAGGGACATAGTATAGTCAAAGTATTATAACACATCAACTTTCAGTTTGACAAGTTGTGCTTCAGATTTTTAGCCTCACATTGAGACCAATTTTGGCATAGAAAGCTTTCGAATTGGAAAAATGATGTTTTTATAAGAATTGTAACCTTTCGGGTTAGATTTCAAATGTACTTTGAATCATCTCAACCGTCGAAAAAAATTAGGCTAAGCGCACGCCCTCACTTGCGGGAGAGGCATGCCCCAACCAAAAATAGGGTGCCCGAGGCATCCCAAATCGGTCAAGCATGTGCCCTAAACACGCTTAGGCGCGCACCATAGTACAAAGATGGAGAAAATTGATTTTTCTTATTTTTGTTTTGGTAACAATTCAATGTAATATTTTTTGCATCTTTTAAATACCAAATTCAACAGAATGTGGGAGAGAGTGATAATAGTGCAATTATCAC
>CAIGRO010276843.1:0-14535 GCA_903798355.1 Fraxinus baroniana | reverse complement strand
AACAATTCATGCTATTATACAATTTCTTTTCTTCGTGATAATATAAAAAATATAGTGGATCCAAGGACCATAAATAAATTTGAACAACGCGATTTGCAATTTTGAAAATCTCAAGGGTTGTTAGATATAAAACAATTCATGCTATTATACAATTTTTTATTTTTTTGTGACTAAGAATGAGTTTTAATGCTTCGGTTCAAAATAAAATTGACGGGATATCGCGATTTGAAATTTTGAAAATCTTAATTCAAGTAATCATGGAGTTGCTTCCTAATGAAAAATAAAGTACAAACTCATAATTAAATTAGAATGGGAGAAATGATACATAGCATACTTTCCAATATATCGACACACATTTTATTATTTAAAAAATCTTTTCACATTTATGCATAGTTATTAAAAGTGGATTGAAAATCATCAAATCGGCCAAGGAGTCCAATCAAACTGAGTTACATCGATAGATTTGTGTTATCAAAGCAAAATCAGTCCGTTTCTACAAAACACTAAGAATTAGAATATTGGACTTAAACATGACTCGATCAAATGAATCTTGGTCTCTGTTGCTAACTATTGAAGTAGTTTGTGTTATATTTTTTATCAATTAAATATATATGTGAGCCAAATTAAAATGTTAATTTAAATAATTTTAGATGTTAGACTCTTTAAAATACAGAGTATTTCATGTTTAAAAGTCTCTCGAAGAAAATTCTATTTTCCAAACCAAATTTTGTATATACCCCTAAAATCTTAACACTATTACGGAAGAACCCCGACCCAAGCCATGTCTATAAATAACCCAAATAAGGCGCGGTCAAATTCATTTCCAGCACTGCACACTGGCTTGGAAGTCTTGCAAGATGACATCATCACCGCCTCCGTCCGATGCTCAACTCGCTCCTGAGTCGGACGCTGAGTCCAAGCTACCCGCTCTCCTCTACGGTATATACTTACATATTTTGACTGTATGTAGACTGTACAATGTGTGTAGTTTTAAATTTAAATTTTACTATAGTATACATCTTTTGCTCGATTGTAATATTTTCGCAGATACGCAGAGATCGAAGCTATTTCGATACATATACAGCAAGGAACTACAGAATTCTGACCTTCGAATTTCATTTGTGGCAAAAAAATAATTACTCCACCCCGTCAAAATTCACGTTGTATTTGCTTGTTGAGTTTGATATTTAGGGGCAGGATCGACTAATTTCTAAATGTTGGAAGTTTTGTTAATTTTTTGACAATAAAGTACAAAATATTTGAGGTCAACTATCTGTGTAATTATTTGAATTTTGCGTTGGATTGGAGTTAATATTTGTCCGCTCGGAATTCAAGTTTAAAATGGAATTGGGGGAATTCAAACAAATGTGAGTGTGATTTGTTGGAGTTCTGGTGCTAACAAATAAAAATTATTTGAACAAACACAGATTTGAAGTGGTTGAGGGTCTTAATCTGTATTAGCATATGTTTTGGAATCGATCATGATTGGCATAGTGTATTTCTGTACTCTGATTGTAAAAAGGGCAGTTGATTCTCCTTTTCTTCCATAAATATAGTTTCTAGAGGACAAGCATAATAGTTAACGTTATGGATTTTTGCATACGTAGATCATTTTCCTCCACAATGGAGCTGTTACATCAAACTCAATGATTTCTAAAAGCAGTTGAAAAGATAGCATCACTAAGCGCCATGCCGACTTTGTTGATCTTGTCATCCACAAGTATGGTAGCCTCTGGGGACATTGGAATGCATTGTTACAGTACTGTTTTTATTTTCTATTATTAGGCTTCAAAATTTAGATCTAGGTCAAGTTGACTTCTTAAGCCACTGGTTAATCTTTTAGAATCATAATGAGTTCTACGAACAATCCAAAATTTACAAATTGTATGTTGGATAATGTTTCAGGTAAAGTCCGTGAAAAAATAATAATGATTTAAACGAGATCATCATTGCACAAGAATACATTTCTTAGCATTATATTCTGGTGGTGTTATAGATGTCACTGACTTTCTAATGCTGAAAGAAATCTCAGCCTGTTTCTGGATATCCTAATTATGTAGTTTCTCAAGGCTGTTAATGAAATGTACTTAGTAATTTGATTGACATTTGATTTTAATTGTTCACAGTTTCTTCTTCATTATATTCCCTATGCATCTACTGAGAAGAATTGTCGGTCATGTGATGAACACAGATCTCTCCCAGCAGGTGCAACTTGCAATGGAGAACATGCTTAAAATGACAAAGTGAGTCAAACAAGTAGTTTTAACCTACATTATATAGGTTCGCTTTCATCCGTTGAACAATCTCAACTAAACAACGTCAGACTAGCAAAATATATTGCCTTTGCTCTAATGAAAGCATAGCAGTTGGTTTTTTCACTACCTCTACTTCAATCCTCTTGATGCTCTCACTCTTCAGAATATTTCTAGTTTTCATAGACTAAAATGTCCTATCATATAAGTTTTAGTTTATATTTTACCTATCGTTTTCTTTTCCAAGCTTCTGGTTTTCAACTTTAAGCAGTTAAGTTTTTGCTTTTTTTTCCATCACATTGTGTGGCTGTTAGTAAAATTCTAAATTCTCTTCTATTGTTGTCTTCTTTGCAATTGGTAAAATTCTTGGGAGAGTTGTCGAATATTTCCTATAGAACAACAAAGAATTTACAATTGTCATTTCAGAATTTACCTCACCTTATCCAAACTTCACAGGGAAATCGATCAGAACTCTGCTGAAATACTGGAAGATATAGAAAAGTCCAAAGATTCTGCCCTCCAGAGAAAGAAAAACTTAGAAGAAGAAAAGGAGCATTTTCAGAAAGCTGCTTTTGCTGTTCTAAACATGCTTAACAGAGATCTCAACTGAAGCTCTAATGTTTGCCATTTCTCTTCAATCTTCACATGACTTGTAAATTTCAAGCTTGTGTATGTTGCATTTGTGTACAAGTATCTGGTTTGTCATCCTGTTCTTTTCTTGCCCTCTACTAATTGAAAAATATTAATTTCATGTAGTAACATTTTCTCGTGGTGTCTGTTCTCAAAATATGTATAAGTGATCGTTATCTCTTAAAGCACTTAGATCTTCCACTAGGGAGCCATCGGCCATGAGAACTGTGGTTCCTATTTTCCCCAACTTCCTTTCTGCATTCACCAAAAATATCTTAGCCAAAGGTAAAAATCGTTGAGGTCTTCTTTTCTTCTACATTTCTAGTCGTTCATTATCAAGTTAAAAATGAGAGAGAGAAAGAGAGATTTGGATATGAAAGGAATAATGCAACTATGAAGATTTCTAGATTTCCTGGATGGTGTTGTTAAAAAGGTTTAAGTTCTGGGATTTCCAGGTCCCTTTGCCCATGAGTAGTCTAATTTCTTAAAATACTATGTTACAAACTTACAATGGTGCTCACCTGCTAATGTCAGAAGATCTTCCATTGAATCAGGTAGATGTGCTAGTTTTCCCCCATTTTCTTCTTCTTCTTGTTTGTCGTCTGGATGATGCCCGTGGAGTACCACCCTTGCAGGAAGGGTATTTGATGATGCATAAAATGTTGGGATTCCTGCAAAATAGATTGAAGAAGAATTTCTTTTGTAGTTGGATGATGTATCACCGCAGATCATTTTTGCAAATTATCTTGCAATTGACATGATTCCGCAGTATTTACTTTTGTTTTTCCCTTTCCCTAAATTGCATGCGTATGAAATTACAGATTCAGACAGAGTGCGAGTCACCTATTTTTGTCAATAAAAACATTTGGTTTGGCATTTAATTGAACTAGCTGGTGAAGAAACGTAGTCAACTGGAAGTATCTAGTTTAGCATTCCTCATACATACCGTTTAAGGTTTAAGGGAGTAAAAGGTAGATGGAAAATACAATTCTCCCTTCATTCAAAAGTTGAAGTCCTATTAGACTCTTTTTTATCTTAATGATGAACCAGTCACTTGATCAGTGATTTAGCTTCTTTAAGTCATTGGCAGGACAACTGAAAGTTCGCATTTTCTACAGAATGTAGTGACACTACATTTCTATTATATCTTCCAAGAAATTTGTGTTTTTCATTAGCTGCACACTTTTCAAAATGCACTGTGTACTTCATGCACGCAAATAAAGTAACTGTTTCAACTGAGTTGAGAGCTTACCGTTTGATTCTTGGTTCAGTCCCCCATAATTTTGTGGTTCATGTATTGATTGTATGGCCTGAAATGAACAAACGGTTCATATGTATCATTAGAAAAGTACTTCATCGCATTTCACATTTCGCAGTAATAATTACTTTTAACAGAAAGTTAGTTGTTTGGACTTCTTGTTAGATTGTGCAAAGAAGAAAAGAAAAGAAAAAAAACCTCAATGTTTGAGTCAGCCAAATATTCATCTACAAATGGTATCTCCTCTAGCTCCTCCTTTTTTAGGCCCCTCAAATGCTGAGAATTGGAGCGTTAGTAAAGTCTATACTTCAATGCTTGGTAATTTGAGGATGCTGTTCTAGAAGAGCGGAGATGATTCCAAAAAACGACCAACAGTGCCATGACAGTATTATCCACTAGTGTGTGAGATGCATAATTCTTACTAATAGAGCAAATAATGATCTTTAATGCACTGATGAATTCCTACGTTTTAGAATTCTGACCTGAAGAAAATTAGAGATAACAATCTTCCCATCTTCACCAAGTGGATGCACCAGTTGCTTGAAATGATTATGACTAATCCGAACGACCTGAGAAAGCCTCTTTGTTCTCACTGTGAAAGGTTGAGGGATATTGAAGATCACCCCAATTTCTCCAAGCATATCTGGGGACGTTAATTTTGACAGGAACTGCAAAAGCTCCAAGTTAACTTTGTTTATCAGGAAAGAAATTACTTTCACTTTTAGAATTTACAGATGATAGATATTTAACTTTCTGCAAAGTTAACTTCGTCATGTTTCTGATTAACTAAAAGCCGAGAAGTATAACTTGGTGAAATGAAATTTTTGTTTAAATACTACTAAAAACACTTCCATTTCAAAGGTCAGAACAAATTCTGTTCCCTTTTTACTAGTTATAAACTTCAACATGTGTGTTTCTTATACATTATCACATGATCGAAACATATATGTGGTATTCTACATCATTGACTGTTAATCTCTCTATATTTGCTCAACAGATTTTGGACATCTTGATTAATACCAGACAAGGCATGGTTTTCACGAAGAAATTTCATCAATTGTCGCATGCTATCCCAGTAAGATGATCAGGCCCGATTTATACACATGCTTTATTCATACTATTGCCTTTTAAACGAGTTTGATCTTACATGGTCTTGAATTCTACAATTGCTAATTATTGATGTCTTCCCTTTTAGTAAGCTAAATAAACAAATGACCTACCGAAGCATATTGTTTTCCCAAATAAACAATTCAGAAACTTACCTGTTCAGTTCCATTATTGTGTGTTATTACGTCCTGCAGAATTAGATTTGTCAGCTATGCATACAGGAAAGTGAAGATTGAAAATGTGACGAGAATGATTGAAAATGTGACGAGAATATTCTATACCACTGCTCCAGATACTATAATGTAGAAATCCGTTGGTATTTCATTTTGTATGATAATATCCATTTTGGGGGGATAATATTCTGCTCTCATCTCTGGAACCTGTGGAACAAATATGTAAAACATTTGTGATAGAGAAGTAAAGAGTTCCACTTCAAAACATCAAAATCTCTATAATTATGGCACCATCTTCTCAATTTTTAACTCTTAGGTGTCAGTTTTAATAGAAAATATATATTAAGATAGGCCATAGATCAGTCCATAATATGTGATAATTAAATATAATTATGTGGAGAGGGAAAGAACATTACCAACTGGACAATAAAGTCTTCAGATACTCCTTTGAAAAGGTAGGAATTTTCTACAGTAGTGCGGAATAGATGCTGAGCGATGCCAGATCTAATTGCCTTTGGCAAGTCTTGAAGCACTTCTTCTTGCTGAAGTTCTGCTGTTTTGAACTTGAGCGTCACATGTGCTAGCATTTGCTCCTTTAAGCCTTCTGGAAGTCGATTCTTGCTTGCATATCTCAAGATCTCATGGATGGCATCCCTCTTCAAAACCACCATTAAATAGCATTATATTGCTGTAAACGTTTCAGAGATGCATGTACCACATAAATCTGAACAAGCACTATTTTTAGGAGGATTGAAACAATAAAAAGTGATTTGGTAGGTCTTGGATTGTTGAACTACAGAAAAATGTAACAAAGAGAGAGGAAGATTTAAGTTTATCGCATGCAGAATAACAGTTCTGCTTAAAATATCATGGCCCGATGGTATATGAATTCTGTTAATTTAGCTAAACAAACTAGAAGTTTAAGAGAGAGTAGATATAAAATAGATATGATAAATCGCTTGGAACCAACAGCTCAAGATTCTTGTATGTGGTGTGGTGTGTTTAGCTCATCTCTAAGATCCCATACTGTGAGTGTTGGCAAAAGATTACCATGGCAAATGTCCGGACAGAACTATGGACAATGAGATTGGTCATGTTCCCGATCAAATAGGCAGTAAGGCCGATGTTGAAAAGCATGTAGAATATGGAGAAAATCTTCTCCCCCGTGTTTTCTGCATGCAAATCTCCATATCCAGTTGTTGTAAGGGTGACAATTGACCAATACATGGAATAGGTGTATCCTAGCCAGACACTCCTCTCTTCAAAATTAGGAACTTGAGCCCCAATCCAAGTATTATCTGACCGACTATAATGAATCGCGAGCCAGAAGTAGAAGCAGCCTGCCGTGTGTACAGCAAATAATGTCACCTGAGATAAACCAAGGTAAAACCTAGTATGAGTAGTTTGTTTCTTTGAAAGGTATTGTCGTAAATTAGATAGTTGATATTGACTTTATGTAAAACAAAAAATGGCTTGTTCACTATCACGTTTTAAATGGTCACCCATAGCTGTGACCATTATGCAAGTGAAGAGAGCATAGTTGAGGACGAGATACTTACACATATCAGTTTACAGTATCTTGTCCAAAAATAGCTGAATCGAGTGTCCTTCTCTAGCCTGATGAAAAAGTATGAATTGGATTTCTCTTTAGATAGTGAAACATATAACGCTGTATATGACTTCTTGATTAAATGTTTTGTTGAAAATGCCAAAGGTCGTGGGCATATGTAATGGTACCTAGAAAAGAATTCGCTAACACGCCTGAGTCGCCAAAGCCTCAGCATGTTGAGGAAGCCAAAGACATCCCCTTGGTGCTTTTTCCCAGTGAAAATTCTGTATATGGATTGGAATGGTAGGGTTGAGGCCACATCCATTGGGAACCACAGGTTCGACACATACCTGAAATAAATTGTAGATGTAGTGACATTTCTTCATTAGCTACATTTGATGCCTGATACTTGACTGGTAGACAAATAAACCATTCACATGTTTATGTTTGTTGATTTTGTCAAATCCAAGGTACTCTTTCACTTCATCAAATGCCTCATTAGCACACTAATTAATCATATCTTCCCTCAGCCAATTTTGTTATTAAAACATAAGTATGAAAATTTATGTATACCTCAAAGCTATTTTCATGTGATCATCGACAAGCAAATAAGTCGATTTGTCCAAATAAGCGACGAAAAAAGTGAGAATAATATCAATCGCAAAGAAGGCATCAACCACCAAATCAAAAGGCAGGAGTGGACCCGTTCCCATTTCTCTAAATGCTAGCTCGAATGAGGATGACCATGCTGAGTACACCACCAATAACACAAGAAATGCTTGCCACCACCTGCAATTTTCCAAATTGAATTACACAAACATTTCGAGCATGTTCAGCATATCGAATTTTACATAATTAAAGAAAAAATAGATTCTAAATATTTGTTTGTCTTGTCAAGGTCAATTAAGCTGAGTCCAGACGTCTACTTTTAGCCACGGAGAGAAAATGTTGTGACTCAGAATTTGTAGATGATTTAATGGATAGACTTCGAGGATTTGCATGTTGAAAAAATTGTCCTCTTTAGGTAGGTACCAAGATTTTGTTAACCCAAAAATCAACAATTCACTACAATTTTCTAGATCTAAAGCTGGGTTTGCAACATTGTTCTAAGGATATGTTAATTAGTTAGGGGAGTTAAGAGGGGCAAACTATTTGTCGGCAAAATAGCTCAGCTCGCGTCTGAGGTAAGCAGTTGGTTCGAGCCGAGCAACGAATTTCTCGTGCAAGTCGCTTGCCCGCTCACACGAGTTGGCTTGCAAGCCAAGTGAGCTAGCTCATGTGCAAGCAAACTAGCAAAGCGAGTTAGTCAACTTTCGAGCTGTGATGTCATCGGTAAGTGAAAATGCAAATTTTAGCAAGGGTGGTGGTGAGTTGGTGAGGTGAGTTGAGCCCACAGTAGTCTGCAAACCGCAATAGGCAAGTCCGATGCGACGGGCTCGATCGAAGAAGTGTTGGCAAGAGATTCGAACTCGTGATCTTCGTTCTCCACGATCACCTGTTCTACCAACTCGACCACCCCCAAATGGATCTTTTAGAAGTTATTATACTTAGGCTAGGGGTGCAATGCCTTTTCTTTTTCTTTTTTTTTTAAAAAATAAAAAATAAAAAAAGCTTGCATAGACCATTATGGTCTACAATAGATAGAAGTAAAATTGTCTACCATAAAAGGTCAAAAAACTTGTCTGTAGGTTCCAACCAAGCAAGTCCAAGCCCAAAGAATGTGGCGTTGGCTTAAGGTAAACAATTTTTATTTTCTATTGTAAACCATTATCTATCACAAGAAATTGTTGTTATAAAATATTGTGGTGCATCACCATACGATCATGTGGCAACATTAAACATAATTAAATAATAACGTGAGTTATTTTTAACTAGTCTAATATATTAAACATGTCGACAATCAATATAGGTAACAAAGAAGGGATAATTGCAGGCTTGCAGCTGCAATTTTAAATCTTTCAAACTTTTGCAGGCATTATCCAAATTTCTGATTTGTAGAACCGCTAATCCCAAACTTTTCAAATTTGTGCGAGTGAAATGACGTCTGGACGGTTCGTCTAAAATTCATCAGTTGACCAAATATCACTGTATTATGGTCAATTTTTTATTTTTTTTAATAACCGTTGATGTCCGGGTCAGCTTGCACGCAACTGGACTAATTCACGGGACCCTGGAGTTTACAGTTGGGCATTCACCTCAGTAGCCTTGAGGGGACTCGAACTGGTGACCATTGAGGAATAAACTCAAGGCCTGATCAATTGAGCAACATTTAGCCCTAAAGGTTATGATCAAATTCTTTAGTTGACCAACTAATGGATTTTTCTCCAAAAATCGTCCAGATTTTCTTACACTGCACAAGTTTGAAAGATTTGGGACTAGCTCTGCCATAAATAAAAGGTTTGTATAGAATCTACCAAATTTGGAACCTTGGCTTCCATTATTTCTTATAAAAATGATAATTAACAAGACATAATGAGAAATTATCATATGACTTGCTTTATTAAGCTGTACATAGCTATGAATTGTACCGTGCAAAGGTGTGGAGAAAAATTTAAGGAACTAAAGGACTAAAGCCTTTTGATAAAAACAAAGAGAAGTAGCAGAGTCGGCGTCGGCGGCGGCGGCGGTGTGGGGAGGGTGGAAAAGGAAGGAAAATAAAGAACAAAGATTCATCAGATTCTGTGTCATAACTAAAAATAAATATGGCAATTGAATAAAAACTGACCTGTATCTTCGATCATAGGGTGCAATCACAAATTTTTTCAACTTTACCGATCCTTCACCCATAACTGTGCCAAAAGCTGGCAAGAGACTGCTGGAAATCGAGGCTAAGTTGCGTATTTCGCCGCTCGAATGCCGCCGGTATAGAAGCGGCGACGGCGACCTTGTCTCTGAGAATGGTGGCACCGGCGACCTTGTATCTGATACAGACATTTTAACTTGCAACTTGAGAGAGAGAGAGAGAGATTTACGTGATGTATATTATGTATGTATAGTATATATAACTATGCAATGAAGTCAAAAGGGACAAATTACAGTAAGTATTTTATTACAGGTTACAAAAGTTACAACATTGGAAGGGATACACTAAATAGGTTGATTATGACAATTAATTTCATAGTAGAAGAAGGGGTACAACTCCAAGAGGGATTTGACTTGTCCTCCCGCTATAATTACATGAAAATTTCTAGTGTAGGGTTATTTAATATAATATTATGTAGACAATTAATTATATTATTTGAAGTTTAATTATGAAGTAAAGATAATATAATATATGTGCAAGAGTTTGACTAACTATATGATAGAAACAAACCTATAGATACACGTATATACATACACGTAATCCGTGGACACAAATAAACGTATTTTGTTAGCCATCCCTACGAGTAGAGTATATTTAGTCAGTTTTGTTTGGTGTACACAATTGACAGTTTTCTTGATATCTTGTGATGTTATATTTAATTTTGTCATTGATTTTAACAGTATTTAAAATAATCATGCATCAATGTTTACACCTCGCGCAGTGTCGACAATGATGAGCACAAAGAATATACAAGTAGAATAATTCATATTTCATTGCGCGGTTTTGATTAATTACTTTAGGCATGTCATTACAGCTCATTAGACAAGGATAAAATTTGTTTATGAGATTGAAAAACTATTTTTTAATTCGTTTAGATAATTTTTTAAAAATGAGTCATCGGGCTAGAAGAGATTTGAAAGGACACTGATATAAAATTGCTTTACATCTAGAAAAAAGAAAAGAAAAGCCTTAGATGATGACGATGTGTTGTCTACAATTATGTTGTTGAAGGGTAATGATCTTTGAAATATAAGAAGAAAGTCAAAAGTGTATTCGCAAAAATGAAGTGTTAATTAGTGAATAACTCATTTGAGACCTATGCTTTTCTAATTTTCTAACTTATTAATCTATTTACAAATTCCTTCATGGTGAGTTAATTGTTCAATGTATAAGGGTTTGAAAATTACGATTTTTGCCAAATTAAGCTACAAATAATAAAGTTCATTACGAGAACTTCTTAATCTCTCGAAAGGCAAATCTTTCACTATTATGTTCGATTAGTCATGTTTTCACGAGTACCTTAGTGGCTAACTAATTGTTCTCTTCGTATTTCAGTTTTTTATTTTTTGTTTTTCGTTTTGAATTTTGTGTTTTGAGTATCCATTTTGAGATTGTTAAAAACGTGTTCTTTTTATCATTTTCAAAAATTATTTTCAAAAATAAAAAAATGGAAAACTTGTTTTCTTCCCCTTCTCTCTGTCGTCTCCCTCGCAAGGCCACCACCATCGAAGACCACGGAGGAGCTATCGCGACGAGCAGAGAGTGGCTCTCTCTCTCTGGATGCGGTGGTTGGTTTGGGTATCGTGGTTGGGTGCGTAGTGTGCGATGGTTGGATGCGGCATCGTCAGCTTCTTCTGCCGTTAGGGCTGTGGCAGTGATGGTGGTTTTAGGTCGCAACGTCGCTAACAGTGGTTTTTGAGGTGTGGCAACGGGGTGGTGCAAGCGATGATAGCGGTGGTTTTTGTTGGTGGCATAACTGAAAACAGCCAAAATACGTTTTGAAAATTTTGGTTTGATTTTAATTGAAAACATCCCAAACGACATTTTTTACGTTTTCGATTTTCTTTTTAAATTCTAAACTTGTTTTTGAAAATAGGTAAGTAAACGTGTTTTCACTGTTTTGAAAAATTATAAACAAAAAAGAGATGAAAATGGCTAAGAGAACAACCTCTTACTGTCTCCAAAAATATTAAAAAATATATAATTATTCATCGTTATGTAAATAAAAATTATAAAATAGAATTATTATGTACCATTTAATCTTATCTCTACGAAACCGACTATGACGTTAATAATACAAAAAAGGTACACGAACGTCGAATATGCACATAAAAATGAATTTAATACACGCACAAATAGTCAAATACCCTACTCTTGAAATAGAAGAACGAAAAGTTGAAAAGAGAAAAATGAATGCTAGCTAGTTGACTTTTTATTTTTATATATAAATAAATTTCTTACGTGATGAACCGACCAGATAATTTGAGTATTATTTTTCACAAATGGGGCAATTCTTTATTATTAAGATAATTGAGGTGTGGATGAGATAAATGCAAAAGCGTTGACTTACGACTTTTCTTGAGACATCTTTTTTCCTTTGGAAAGATATGTAAGCAAAACAATCAACCTATTGATATAAAAAGATCCAATGGATTCTTCCAATGTATCATTTCCGAGTCCAATGAAATTCTTAAATTGGAAGGCCTTAACCTTAAACGAGCCAAAGTAAACTGAGATTTGTAAAATTGTTGTTAGTTCATTCCATGTTCTACTTTTAGAATAATATCTCAAGATTTTCAAATTCAATTAGATCCTTAATAAATATTGCAGCCATGTTATTTTTTATCTATCCGTCCCCTCTACTGATATTGCGTCACTAATATCTATTTATTTTTAAAGCAAAACGATAGCTTTGGGACTCCCCAAACTAGGCCATGTCATGGGGATATAAAAGAGCGGTCTTCACTAGGGCGTGAGCAATAGAGTTACCTTCGTGCCTAATGTTGTGTTTTTTCTAGCGTAAATATACGATATCGTAATAAGTAATATAATTAATTTTTGAGTGTGAATTATCGTTCACATGAAAATTGGATGAGACCGAGAACCGAAAAATGTCTATCTAAGAAAAGAGCGAGAGGGACTGACTAAACCGAAAAATGTCTATCAAACCTGCTATGCCCTGGGCCTTTTGCTCTTCTAACGTAAAAGGTAGCCAACCATTCGTCAAAGCCCAGAAGCCCACACTTCAATACTTAATTTAATATTTCTAACTCCCATTTGACGAAAACAAAGAATTGTGATTGTTTTTATAACTATACCCTTGTTTGGTTTGGATTAAAATCTAATTAAAATCTTCGGTCAAAGTCAACATTTAATTTTAACCACACATTTTATGGGACCTCCAACTTTTCAACCACATATTTCATTAAATTTTATCAAAATTTACTAAAAAATTGATTTTAATTTCTACCAAATGAGACTATATATCTGCTAATTGAAAATAGCAGGATGCACACAAAGATCAATTTCATCTATTGATTACCTTTAAGTCTTGATTCAAGATTCATAAATCTAATATAGTGTTCAATCGAATTTTTCTATTGTATCCAATTTATCCCTCTTTAATTTTTTATTTAACTAATTCAATTACATATCTCTAAGTGAATCAATCTTAGTTAAAAACGTCTCAAATAGATTACGTTGTTCGTCTTAATGAAAAATTTAGTTATTCATGATAAATGAAGAAAAACAATATATGCTAATGAAGTACATGATCAAGTTTTAAATAAAGATGCAGAGAAATAGATGAATCTTGTATGAAGTTCCTCTTCTTGTTCCAAATCTTGATTCCAAAGCCTTGATTTGTTGTTTTTCTCATTTGATTTTGCTAGATAATTCTCAAGTCGTGGAACCCTTTTCAAGTGCATTTTCTCTTGTATTTATACTTTTCTCAATGTTTTTCCCCGAATTTGGAGTCTTCGCAGGCTTATAGGAGTGGTGCCGCATCAATTTTATGGGTGCTGTTTCGGGAAAATTTGGTGCATTTGCGGCACCTAGGCACCACAATGGTGGCGCCGCCTCTCAGAAAAAAATTCAACATTGCAAATCTTTTAATATTTTTGTCATAACTTTTGTCTTGATATCAGATTGGGGCAATTCAAATTGTGTTGTAAAGATAACTCAAAGGGTTACAATTGTACTAGAAATAGTTTTTTTTCCAATTCGAAAGTTTACTAGGCCAAAAACGACTCTCAATCTTTGGCTAAAACATTGAAACATATTTGTGCGGTTGAAAATTGATTTATGAAAATATTTTGATTATATTTCATTTCTTTTTTTACTTCTAATTGCATTCAATTGACCCCTAACATGAATCTTCATCGTGAAATTCGACACAACTTTTGAGTATTTACACTTTAGTCCCCAAACATTGAGTCTTGCACTTTTTGTTCAATTTTCGCTTCTTTCTTTCATTTCACTTCCATTCATCGAGTTTCACCTAATAACACATTATATAATAAATTAGACTATATTTTTCATTAAAAGAATTACGAAATGTTCATATTTTAAAGTTCAGATAAGTGTATAAAAACAAAAGAGCTAGATAAATCTAAAATTCTAAGCAATAGCGCCTTCAATTGCGTAAAGTCTCATATCAAATGCTTCATAGAACTCTGGAATTAAACATTTCTTTCTTTTTAGTAAATCGTGTTTCTTTTGGTAAAGATTGTTAAGAGTTATAATCTCATATCGAATAAAGATGTAGACACAGACCAATTAATAAAGATTTTGGGCTACTCCTCTTAAAAATGTTGACCTTTTAAGATGGAACCTCAAATTTTAACATTGTATCAGAGCCCATTATGCTCCAACGAGCGATTCGATCCCGTTAAGACTCCAAAAGTGAGCACGTGGATTTCAAGATTGGTCTGCTCAAACGAGCCACCATCTTGCGGGGACATGTTAAGGGATATAATCTCACA
>CAIGRO010276838.1:0-19009 GCA_903798355.1 Fraxinus baroniana | reverse complement strand
TTAAAAGCACGATTTTATTTTTAAATTTAAAAAAGAGAAAAAGGAGACAAAGAAAAGGGAAAAGGAAAAATGGTTAAAAGAATTACTGCAAAAGAGCAAGGCCATGTAATCCTAGTAGACTAGTCATGCGGCACTATGATGTAGGTATAATAAAATGTGATCCAGTTGTACCATTTGTAATTGAATTTATCATTTAATGCTANGCACGATTTTATTTTTAAATTTAAAAAAGAGAAAAAGGAGACAAAGAAAAGGGAAAAGGAAAAATGGTTAAAAGAATTACTGCAAAAGAGCAAGGCCATGTAATCCTAGTAGACTAGTCATGCGGCACTATGATGTAGGTATAATAAAATGTGATCCAGTTGTACCATTTGTAATTGAATTTATCATTTAATGCTATGTAATGCCATATAGGTTGGCACCAGCTCGATTACATCGCATTTTCCTACTACAAATTTAAGAACAGTCAAACATAAGAATCCCAAAGTGTAATAAAAGGGGCAGTAGTGGAAGGAAGATGCACAATTAGGGTTAGGGTTTTAACTTCAAAACCAAGAACAAATCAGATTTACAATTCAGTTTGTCCGAATGACCCGAGAATTTTTTAGGTTTAGCAATTTACTAATTGCAGAAGGGAAGTTCTGTTTTGATACAATTGATCAGGTTCCACATTTGGAAAGTATAATGAAAAATGGTGGTGTAGAAAATGATATAGCTTTAAGAATCTCTACTATTGGTATGAGAGGATTAGGAAATACTTCTCCTTATTCAAAGGTACATGTCTTGCATATCAATTTGAACTAATTGTTCCATTTTTCTGTATTAGCATGATTAGTTTGGTGAATTGTTTCTGTTTCTATCCAATATTATTTGGTGATTATCTCAAAAATATATTCAGGATGTAAACCTTATAGAGTTGCAAGAAGATTCTGCACAAATTCGCTGGGTAAGACTCATAACCTATAAAGTTTTGTAATTTTCATTTCTAGTTGGTACGTGCATATCATATCTTCACTGATATATGCCTGAACCCTTACTTTCTATTGTCCTTTCTTCTTTTATACTTGGTTGTCAATTTAGGAATAGTTATGCCATCGCTAAATATTTTTTTAACTAATGCATTGGCCGTACTCGGGTTATTTTTGGGGTAAAAATTTGGAAACATATAAATAGACCATGTATTTTGATAATAGCAAACATGTTCCAAGTTGTGTTCAATTGATGTTTACCACATGTTTTAGTAATTAGTTTCAGAATTTTTTTGATGATTTTTAACTTGAAGATAATAGTATTTCATTTACTTGTTTCTCTCTATGGCTTGTAAAGTAATTAACAGTATTGTATTGAAATAATAAGAAGCTTGTTTTGGAAAATTATTGCATTGGAATCGCGTAAAAATCTATCCTCATGGGTCAACTTGAATGCAACTCCAATTATGTAAAATAAAGAAAAAACAATAGCGTGCAATTTTTGAAGATGTTCTTTCTTCTCTATTTTTTCCATTCCATAAAATTAATTATATATATCACTTATTGGGATCGTTAAGTCGGTCAAGAGGTTCGCTGCTAGAAATTTACGAGTTGACATTTTCCGGTGGGAATATAATACATTTCAGTAGTGGATTGGTTCAATCCAATTTTACAAGAATCAATCAAAATTCTGTTTTGTATTTGACCTAATCTACAGCTCAATGATATTTATCTCTCTTTTCTTTTCTTTTTTCCCAACTAAGACTTACTGAGTTGTTGGCTCACGTTTTCTGTATACTCCATCTTCTTTCTTGCATCGGTTACTAGTTTTGCAAACTATAAACAATTTGAGGCATAAATATTAAAACAAAACTATATCTTGTATAAGCGTCTATCTAACAACTACAAAGATAAAGACCTTTCTATAGAGTTGCAAAGTTTACCACTAATAGATTTGACTTTTTCATGCCTCATTTCTCCTTAAGTAACCGAAGGATAGCACGCACCTGCCAATAAAGGGAGTGCTGATCTACGAACTCGTTGAAGGACTTCAAATATTCTCGTGATAGGTTTAGAAACAAATGAAAAAAAAAGGGAATATAAACTAAAGAGAACAGCCCCCTTTCCAATATTTTGTGCGAAGTGACATTTTGAAAAAACGATTGAGTTACTGTTATTAATGCAGTTTAGCACAAGTGCATCCAACAGGAAGGAGGTCCTGGAGTGGAAGTAGCTCTATGGGAAGGGGTTTTTCAAGGGAAAACATCTTTCAGCTTAATTATATACAAAGATACCTGCTCATCTTGGAGGAACAAAATTATTGTGAGTGAAGATGAAGATTCATTTGATTGCTATCTTTCAGATGTCCACATATTTGATGATCTTCTTGTGTGGTGTGCAAGGTTGAATGCATTGGGGCACATGTACCGCCTCGAGGTGGGTGTACACCAATTTCTTTCTGCTAGAGCTTATTTCTCTTTGGTGGTTTCTCTGATGAGCATAACCTCTATCATGATGTTTATATCTAGATCTTGAAAATGGCATGTGGACCAAAGTGATAGCTACTGGTGGACATTCCTCGGCAGGTGAAAGTTTGGATCGGCAGATGGGAAGTGTTCTTGTACTCATATGTGGTTGCAATAAGAATCTTGAAATGCTGAATGGCATGCCTAGATGAAGGAGATGAATGGCAGATGCAGAAATTATCTTTGAGAAAGTAGCTGAAGTTGAAACGCCAAGTACAGAACATCGGTGCTTTTGCTTATGAACTAACTTACATGACAGTTGAACATAATGCCACCATTCACCATCCAAGGCCAATTTCAAGTTATATGCCAACAGGCAGACAGAATTTCTATTTAAATGAACAAACCATTAATCTCCAAGAATACAGCTGACTATAATTCCAATGGGAAAATGGAAAACACAATAGATTGACAGAACTAAGCAGAATGAAAATCACAGCAGCATAAGAAAGCTCATACATGCAGAGCATTACATAAACGAAGTCATGCAAACAGATGATATATGAGTACCTTAAATCCAGATGGAAGCTGCTTCAGCAGAAATGAAGAATCCAGAACTAGTTGAATCTTCGCAATCTAAAGAGGTTGTTGGAGTCTCAGATCACTCCATGGTACCTTATATTGATGCGGGAAGTCGTGGTACAAATTGTGCTTCATTCCCCAATGCTGAAACCCTCCAAGAAAACTTCCATTCTGAAACTGAGATTCATTACACTTCTTTTCTAAACTAAGGTGGAGCTGTGTATGAAAACTTATCTCCAGATTAAAATTCTTCCGGCAGCAGGAAGCAAAAGTTTTGCAGCCAGAAAAATTGACATCATTTTTACTCAAATTCATTTTAGGAGACCGCAAAGTAGAATGCCACGTAATTGTATATAACTTGAATCAAGAACAGTACGAGACTCCATGCAAAGTAGTTTCTGGATGTTTATTTGTAGATTATATATCCCTCGGCCAAGAATTTTGGTACAGTTGTTGCCTCAGATAAAATCACGTCTTACACTCTATTCACAACTCGGAAAAAGTTTATTATCTTCTTGTTAAATACATAATGAGATTTTTTTATTTTTTATTTTTTGTCTCTTTCCACATTTAAATGTACACATTTTGATAGGCATTAAATTCTCATATCGCATCAAGAATTAAATTTTTTTTCCTTAAATCTTCTTTTTTCTAAAGCAAGCACACAATAGCATCATGAGGTAATTACTTTGTGACCACCAAATATTGTAGTCTGACAACAACGTTGCATAGTTATTCATAGAGAATTTCACAACTTATACACTTTTAGATACTGAATTAAATCACATAAATCAGAGTTTGAGTTTAGGTTCACTTTGGTTATTTTCGAGTAATGATACAGCTAAAACTCAATGCTCATTTAAGTTGATAAACCAAAACCATGCCAATCTGATATTAAGAAGCTCAAATCAAGGAGTAAAATAGGTCTCCATGAGCATCAAAGTTTTAACTTTGCTCGACTTAATTATATGGTTAGGTGAGATCCGAGATTGACCTAATAGAAGAATGTTCAATAGGTAGAGAAAAGGAGATATCTATTAAGTAACCTAATTTATTAGAAACGTGTTAGATAGTAAGAGTATGGTGCCCACTAAAGTCTCATAAAAATTTTCGCGTCAAGACAAATTGAGGTCATATGTAGGTGGTAGTTATAAGTTGAAAAGTGGCCCATTTCTCCTTTACAAATGTCAAATGATGGTTCAATTCACAAAAGAAGAATTCTGTCCAATATAACATAGTCAAGTCATCGTTAAGGATGTCTTAACACGTACTTTCTTATCTTGTTTAGCTCACTTATTTCATCCCATTATTATTGTATCACTTTGAGACAATAATTAACCATCAAATAAACATATAATTTAATATCAAAATAAATTAAGCCCCTATTTGGTTTTGCTAAGATTTTTGTAAATTTTGTTCAAATTTGATGAAATGTGATTAAAATTGATAAAAGTTGTAAGTCCCATGAAATGTGCGACTTTGGCTTAAATTCTTTTATCAACTTTTTAATCTAAACGGGAATTAACGCAAATCAAACTAAGGTTGTGGCACTTGTCATTTTATTCCTCATGTGTGAATAAGGTGGCTAACCAACTCGTCTCTCTTACTACTTTAATCCAAGAGTTTGTAACTGGATTCATTGTATTATGATCTTCATTGTATTTGTAGCTTGTGACAATTCACTTTAATAGAATGTAGTTTATTGTTGTTAAAATAAAAAATAAAAATAAGGGTGGGTGGGGAAGAAAAATTTCTTAATAGATTGTATGATTGAGGCTAAATTGAGTTAACTACAAAGTAAACGATAGTCCAAAATATTGCCTTCAAGCTAAATGCAGTTGTGCATCTTGTCGTGATTCCAAATTCATTTAGATTTGATATTGGCTTAATTAAGTGAATCTGACAATATGATTAATTGAACTTGCTTTAGTTATCATAATTAATTAATAACAGAAATAAATAGAATTAGCCTTTTCGCACTTGAAGCTTCTCAGTGGACAATTTTATCTTACCTTTAATTAACGAGTAAATAATTTTTAAAAGCACGATTTTATTTTTAAAGTAAAAATTAAATAACTACTAAAAAGAGAAAAAAAAAAAAGGGACAAAGGTTTAGAGATTACTAACCGAAAGAGTTTCTACAAAGAGTAATGCCATGTAGTCCAACTGCACTAGTCATGTGACACTACAAATTAATTGTGGTCCAACGGTATCGTATTTAGTTAACTTTATCAATTAATGTTATGTAGTGGTACGTAGGCTGGCACTAATTGGGTTACATAACAGTATTCTTCTTCAAATTCAAACATAAGAATCAAATACTATAATAAGAGGGGCTGTTGGGGAAGGAAGATGCAGAATTAGGTTTAGGGTTTCAACTTCAAAACCTATAAGAAATCAGATTTACAGCTCAGTTTGTCCAAATGACGCAAGAATTCTTTAGGCATGCAATTTACTAATTGAAAAAGGGAAATTTTGTTTCGACGCAATTGATCAGGTGCTGCATTTGGAAAGTGTAATGAAAAATGAAGGTGCCAAAAATGATATAGCAGGAAAAATATCTGCTGTTGGTATGAGAAGATAAGGAAATGTTTCTCCTTTTTTGAAGGTACACATCTTGTATATCAATTTATTTTAATATTTTTCCATTTTCTTTGAATTGGCATGATTAGTTCTGGCAAATTCTTTCTGTTTCTATGAAATATTATTTGGTGATGCATATTTGCTCAGGATGTGAACCTTATTGAGTGGCAAGAAGATTCATAAGATTTAGAGCCTATAAGTTTGGTAATTTTCATATCTAGCTGGTTCTTGTAGATCGTATCTTCAGTGTTGAATGCCTGAATCCTTACTTTTTGTTGTCCCTTCTTCTTTTATACTAGGTAGTCAATGTAGGAATAATTAAGCAATTCTTAAATATTTATAACTGATGCACAGACCGTACTTGGGTTATTTTTTAGGTAAACATTTGGAAACATATATAGAAATAAGCCATGAATTTTGATGATAGAAAACATGTACAAAGTTATGTTCATTTTCTGTAATCACCACATTTTTTAGTAATGAATATTTTGAAGATTTTCAACTTGAAGATGATAGTATCTTTTATTTACTCGTTCTCTTTATGACTTATAAATTAATTTAGAGTATTGTATTGTAATAATGGGAAGCTCTTTTGGAAAAAAATTGGTGTTGGAATCGCTACTCATGGATCAACTTGGATGCAACTCCAATTATGTAAAATTTAGAATAAACAATCACTACAAGAAAACTGTTAAAACATAGTCAAGTCATCACCATGATAGCTTACCACATATGCTTTCATCTCGTGTAGCTCACTTATTTCATCGAACAAATGCTTACTTTCATATCTAAATATGTTAAGCCCTTGTTTGTTTTGCCAAAAACATAATTTCAGTAGATTTATGTAAAAGTTGATAAAATTTGTGGTTCATAAAATGTTTGGTTAAGATTAATTATTGATTTTGACTTAGATTTTTATTCACCTTTTTAGCTAAACGCCTAAACCAAATAGGGGTTAATACTTAGTAAAAGTAATGGTTGGTGGCACCATGTCATTTATTCCTGGTGTTGGGAATAAGGTAGCTAATCAACTCATCTCTCTTGCTACTTTAATCCCAGGGGTTTGTAACGAGATTGGTTGTATTTTGATCTCCATTGTTTCCATAGATTGCGACGATTTACTTTAGTAGAATGCATGTATATGGTGTTAAAAAAAAGGGGGGAGGGGAAGCCAAATTTCTTGATTATAAGATTGAGACTAAATGAAGTTAACAGTAAAGTAAACTATAGTCCAAAATTTTGCCTTCAAGCTAAACGCAGCTGTCAATCTTGCATTCATCTTGGCATGATACAAAATTCATTTAGATTTGATCTTGGCTTAATTAAGTGAGTCTGAATTTTTATTTTTTATTTTTTAACTGTACTTGCCTTAGTTATTACAAAAATATTAAAATCAAATGAAAATAAAATTAGTCTTAACTCGCACTCGAAGCTTCTTATTACACGATTTTATCCTTAATTAACAATTAAAAAAATTAAAAGCATGATTTTATTTTTAAATTAAAAGAATAAATAAATACTAAAAATAGAATAGGGATAAACATTAAGTTAAAGATTTTTGGTAACGAAAAGAGTTACTACAAATAAGTAATGTTATGCAGTCCAACTGAACTAGTGATGTGGCACTATATGATAGGTATATAGTTATAACATATTTAATTGAATTTATCATTTAATGTTATATAATGTCATACAGATTAACACCAATAGGGTTACATAGCATTATTCTATTACAAATTCAAGAACAGTTAAACATAAGAGTCCCAGAGTGGAATAAGACTATAAGAGGGCTGTTGGGGAAGGAAGATGCACAATTAGGATTAGAGTTTCAACATCAAAACCAATAAGAAATCAGATTCACAAGCAGTGCAGTTTGTCCGAATGACCCAAGAATTTTTTAGGCTTGGCAATTTATGAATTGCAGAAGGGAAGTTCTGTTTTGATACAATTGATCAGTTGCTGCATTTGCAAAGTGTAATGAAATGTAAAGTGCAGAAAATGATATAGCTAGAAGAATCTTTGTTGGTATGAGAGGATTAGAAAATTTTCTTCTTTTTCGAAGGTACACTTCTTCTATTTCAATTAGATTGTTCCATTTTTTTAATTTTTTTTTTTGTATTGGGATGATTAGTTTTGGTGAATTCTTTCTGTCTCTATGCAATATTATTTGGTAATGATCTCACAAATCTAATCATGAGGATGTGAACCTTATTGAGTGTCAAGAAGATTCTGCACATATTCATCAGGTAAGATTCGGAACCTATCAAGTTTGTTAATTTTCATGTCTAGCTGGTACGTGTAGATCGTACGCTTCACTGCTTTAATAATAGTTATGCAATCATTAAATATTATATATATTTTTTAACTAAAGCATAGACTGTACTTGGGTTATTATTTCGGCAAACATTAGGAAACATAGAAATAGATCATGAATTTTGATGATAGCAAACATGTACGAAATTGTGTTCATTTAATGTTTACACCATTTTTTAGTATTTAATGTCAGAATATTTTTAAGATTGTCCAATTTGAAAGTAATAGTATTTTTCATTTACTCATTTCTCTCAATGGCTTATAAATTAATTTTCAGTGTTGTATTGTACTAACGAGAAGTTCTTTTCGAAAGTTTTTGCATTGGAATTGAGTGAAAATCTATACTCACGGGTCAGCTTGAATGCAACTCCAATTATGTAAATAAAGAACAAACAGTAGCTTGTAATTTTCGAAGATGTTTTTTCTTCTCTAATTTTTTCCGGTCATAAAATTAAGAAATTTTGTAAATTGTCAAGAATCAAATCAAATTGGTCGAAATTAGGTTTCTTAATTGGCTTAAAGTACCGTTCAATTATTTTATTTTATTTTTTTTCCGATTGAGGCTTTCCAAGTTGTTGACTCATGTTTTCTGCATATTCCATCTTCTTTCTTGCATCCATTACTAGTTGCAAACTATAACCAATTTGAGACCCAAATATTAAAACAAAAAATATATCTTGTATAAGTGTCCGTCCTTGAGTAACCAGAGGATAGCATGCACCAGCCAATAAAGGAAGTCCTGATCTTTGGCTTCTCTAAAGGACTTATAATATGCTCATGAATAGGTTTGGAAACATTTTTTTTTTCAAAAAATAAATAAATATATATATATATAGGGGTAGACCCAGCATTGAAGTTCAGACTAAACGAGCGTTCACAGGTCAACGTCGACAAACAGAATTTCTAATTAAATGAACAAGCCACTAATCTCCAAGAATACGGTTGACGATAATTCCAATAGGTGAATGGAAGCCACAATAGAATGACAGTACTAAGCAAAATGAAAATCAATCACAGCACAGTTTAAGAAAGCGCAATACATGCGGAGCATTACATAAATGAAATCATGCAAACAAGAAATGAGTGCCTCAAATCCAGATGGAAGCTGCTTCAGCAGAAATGAAGAATCCTGCACCTGCTGAAACTTCATCGTCCGAAGAGGTTGTTGGGTCTCAGATCCCTCCATGGTACCTGAGATTGATGCGGGAAGTCATGGCACAAATTACGCTTCATTCTCCAATGTGGAAATCCTCCCTGAAAACTCTTCTGCAACTGAGATTCACAACACCCCTTCCTTAAACTAAGGTGGAGTAAGTTATGAAAACTTATCTTTGGATTAAAATTCTTAAAGCAGCAGGAAGCAAAAGTTTTGCAGCCAGAAAATGTTTCAGCATATTTACTAAAATTCCATTTTAGGAAACCTCAAAGCAGAATGTCAGGTAATTAATTGTATATAGATTGAATCAAGCACTATAAGAGATTGTTCAAACTAGTTTGTGGATTTTTATTGGTAGATTATATATCCCTCAGTCATGATTTTGGTGCAGTTGTTGCCCTCGGATAGAACCACGTCTCACACTTCTAATCAAAACTCGAGAAAAGTTCATTATCTTCAAGTTAAATGCATGATGAGATGATTTTTGTTTCTTTCCACGTTTAACTGTACACGTTATGTAAGCACGTAGCAGCATCATGAGATAATTACTTTGGGACTACCAAATACTGTACTCTTGACAATAACATTGCAAAGATTCATAGATCATTTCACAACGTATATGTTTTTACGTACTGAATTAATAAAAATCATAGTTTAAGTGACTTTTGGTTATTAAAAAGTAATGCTACAGTTAAATCTCAATTCTCATTTAAGTTGATAAACCAAAACCATGCCAAACCGATATTAATTAAGAAGGCTGGAGCTCTAATAAAGGAGTAAAAGTCTCCATGAGCATCGAAGTTTCGACTTTGCTCGACTTAGTATGGTTGGGTGCGTGAGATATGAGTTTGACCTAATAGAAGTGTGTTCAATAGTAAAGAAAAGGCGATAGCTTTAAGTAAACTTTCACATGAAAATTTGCACGTTGAGACAAATTAGGATTATATGTAGGAGGTAATTATCTCTTGAAAAGTGGCTCATTTCTCTTTTACAAATGTCCAGTGATTGTTCAATTACATAAGAAGAATTCTATCCACTAGAACATAGTCAAGTCATCACCACGGATTGCTTAAGACGTACTTTCTCCTCTCATCTAGCTGGCAGCTTATTTCATCCCATAACTGTACTCACTAAATATCACTTTCACACTATAATTAACCATCAAACAAACATTTACTTCAATATTGAAATATATTAAGCAATTGTTTGGTTTTGCTAAAAAAAAATGTTAGTAGATTTTGATAAAAGAGGATGAAAAGTGTGATTCAAAAGTTGTGTGCAACATTAAATGTGTGGTTTAAAATTAATTGTTGACTTTGACTTAATATTTAAGGGTTGTGGTACTTGTCATTTTATTCTCTCGTGGGGGAATAAGGTGGCTAACCAACTCATCTCTCTTGCTACTTCAGTCCTAGGGTTTGTAACTGGATTGTATCCATAGCTTGCGTCGATTTACTTTAAAAGAAAGTAGATTTTTTTGTGAAAAAATAGAGGGGAGAAGCAGAATTTCATAAATAGATTATAAGACTGAGGCTAAATTGAGTTAACTATTAAATTAAACAATAGTCCAAAAATACACCTTCATGCTAAACACAGTTTTCAATCTTTAATAATCTTGGTATGATCCTAAATTCATTCAGATTTGATCTTGGCTAAAATAAGCAAATCTGGCAATATGTTTTACCGAACTGGCTTTAGTTATTGTAATTAATTAATACGGGATAGAAATAGAATTTGCATTTAACTCACACTCGAAGCATCTTGGTAGACGATATTATCTTTAATGAACCAGTAAAACTCTAAAAGATTGTTGAAAGAACGATTTCATTTTTAAATGAAAAAACGAAATAAATAATAGAGAGAGAAATAAGACAGATTAAATGCTATGTAGTATAGTAGGTATAATTAAATGTGGAAAATTTTATTTGTACCTAATCTTTTACCTAATCAGATGCCCCTCAATAGGGGGTTGCCACTTGTCAATTCGGTGTACGTGTAGCATAACTCATTAAATATTGTCCATCTGTACCACATTTAATTGAATTTATTATTTAATGTCCTATAGTGCTATACACGTTGGCACCAGCGCCGTTACATAGCATTAGTGCTAAAGTCAAACATGAGTCCCATAGTATAATAAGAGGTGCTGTTGGGAAGGAAGATGCACAATTAGGGTTAGGGTTTCTACTTCAAAACCAATCAGAAATCAGATCTACAGTCGAGTTTGTCCAAATGACACAAGAATTTTTTAGGCTTGGCAATTTACTAATTGCAGAAGGGAAGTTTTGTTTCGATACAATTGATCAGGTGCTGCATTTGGAAAGTGTAATTAAAAATGGAGGTGCGGAAAATGATATAGCTGGAAGAATCTCTGCTGTTGGTATGAGAGGATTAGGAAAATTTTCTCCTTTATCGAAGGTACACGTCTTCCATATCAATTTGAACTAATTGTTCCACTTTCTTTGTTTTGGCATGATTAGTTTAATTTGGAAAATTCTTTCTGTTTATATACAATATTATTTGGTGATGATCTCAAAAATCTGCTCAGGATGTGAACCTTATTGGGTGGCAAGAAGATTCTGCACAAATTCACTATGTAAGATTCAGAACCTACTAAGTTCGATAATTTTCATGTCTAGCTAGTATGTGTAGATCACATATTCATTGCTGAATTCTTGAACCCTTACTTTCTATTGCTGTTTGTTCATTTATAATTAGTTGTAAATTGAGGAATAGTTATGCAATCGATAAATATTTTTTAACTAATGCATACACTATACTTGGGTTATTTTTGAAGTAAAAAAACCACTAGTTTAAATGATAGAAAACATGTACATAGTTGGGTTCAATTGATGTTTTCCACATTTTTTAGTAACTAGTTTCATATTTTGAACATTTTATACTTGAAGATAATTGTATTTTTCATTTACTCGTTTCTCTCTATGGCTTGTAAATCTACAGTATTGATTGTAATAGTGAGAAGATCTTTTGGAAAATTGTTGTGTTGATAGCGTGTAAAAATCTGACTCACGGATCAACTTGAATGCAACTCCAGTTATGTAAAATAAAGAATAAACAACAGCTTGCAATTTTCCAAAAATGTTCTTTCTTCTCTATTTTTTAATTTTCGTGTCATAAAATTAAGAAAATATATCCTTTTTGGGATTCTTAAGTTGGTCAAGAGCCTAGTTGTCGTCGACATTTTCCAGTGGGAATATAAATTACAGGGTATTACCATTTTAGTAGTGGATTGGATCGATCCAGTTTTAGCAAGAATCAAATCAAATCTGTCAAAATTTGGTTTTATAATTGGCTTAATCTACTACAACAATATTTCTTTTCTTTTCTTTTTTACTCCGGATTAATGCTTTCTGGTTTGTTGACTCATTTTTTTTTTGCATACTCCATCTGCTTTCTTGCATCTCTTCTTACTTTTGCAAACTGTAAACAATTTGAGACACAAACGTCAAAACGAAAAATATATCTTGTATAAGTGTCTGTCTAAAAATTACGAAGATAAAGACCTTGTTATAGGGTTACAAAACATACCACTAATATGATTTGACTTTTTAATGGCTTATTTCTCCTTGAGTAACCGAAGGACAGCATGCACCCATCAATAAAGGGAGTTCTGATCTTTGGGCTATCTGAAGGACTTCGAATACGCTTGTAAATAGGTTTTGAAACAAATAAAAAAAAGAATATAACTATAGTGAACAGCCCGCCTTTTAAATAATGTGTGATGTGATATTCTGAAAACACGATTGAGTTTTTGTTATTAATGCTGTTTAGCGCAAGTGCATAGAACATGAAAGAGCTCATGAAGTGCTACACTTTCAATTCTGCGAGTATTCGGTATTCTGAATGTCAATATAGATACTCTTCGAGAGGAGTTTCTTTTCCTACTGTTTCGCACAAGAACAGTTTTTATTGTTGTTAAGAAACTTTTTCCATGTATAGTTTATCATTTTTGTTGCTGGAAAGGATAAAAAGTGGGAAAATTATGGTAGTAGGTATTGAATGAGGGAGAAAGACCTTGAACTAATGAAATTTTACCTTAAAAAAGTTTTGGCTCCTGCTTATCTTAATTCTTTGTTTCTAAATGTGATTCTGTTTATTTGAAGGAGATCCCGTGATCCTTAGAATTGTGATAACTTTTTCTCCTTGTAGTAGATCACCCCATCCCCATGAAACGAAAGATTATCATCAATTAAAACTTATGTATAGCTACTGTAATCCAGGAAGATTTTGGGGACTCTGATGATGAAGAATATGCTGAGTATGCAGTGCAGAATCAGATTGAAGGTGAGGAAAACTTTAGTATAAGATGTCAAATAGCTTCATTCTTTCTTTACGTTTTTTGATGCCAATGTTACATTTTGTATATGCTTACAAAGCTACATTTATGTATTTACTCCAAATATATAGATATCTTGTGGACACGGAGAGAGAAAGAACTGAGGCCTGAGGATATCTTAGATGATAAAGAGATGCCATATGAGCCTGAAGAAGAATATGCTGAGGCTAAACCTGAGGAAACAGAAGCTGTTCCACCACTGGTGTTGGGGATTTCCATGTGCGGTCCCCAGGCTGATCAAGATAAGGTTTGTCTCTTTACTTATTTGATGGAGCTATAACACTTCAGCACATGTTCCAGTTTCCTCTTAAATCTTAATTTATAATTATATGTTAATACATCAGGAAAAAAAAAAAAAAGAAAAAAACTCTTCTGATTGAATTCTTTATGCTAATTTACAACGCGTGAAGTCATAAATAAACATGTAGTCGCTAAAAAGAGGGGAGAGGAGGGGGAACAGAATTTCTTAACAGATTATATGATTGAGACTAAATGGATTTAACTATAAAGTAAACAATAGTCCAAATACGCCTTCAACCTAAAATCTGCTCAGGATGTGAACCTCGTTGAGGGTTTGAAAGATGAGCTAGGCTCAACTTCTCAAACTGTCAGGATACTTCTACACGACTTTGCCATGTAATAATCAAAAACCTTCATAGTTTGGTATTTTTCATGTCTAGCTACTACGTGTTGATCATATCTTCACTCTTGAGGCTTGGATATTTACTTTTTATTGTCCTTTCTTCTTTTGTACTTTGTTGTCAATTCCGGAACAGTTAGCAATCATTAAATACTTTTTAACATCCACATAGAGCGTACTTAGTTTATTGTTTGGGCAATGCTATGGGTACAGAAAATTACCCACAGGAACCGTAAAAAATACACACAACAGGTAGGTCCCCATTTTTTGGCAATATTTAATTCAAGTGGGGCCCGCCTCCCATGTAAGCGGAATTCAAATTCCTGTACAAAATCTGATTTTTTTTCCTGTACCTACGGCTTTTTCTTATTGTTTAGGTAAACATTTAGCATGTGAAGCTGCGTGACTAGCCGAACTGGAATACTCATTTAAATAAGCCTAAGGCGCAGCTACTTGCACCACTATCTTTCTTGTTGTAGTAGTAGTACTTTCCATTTACTCATTTCTCACTACCGCTTATCAATTAATTCATAGTTTTCGATTGTAATAATGAGTAACCCTTTTGGTAAATTATTGCACTAGAAACACATAAAATTCTATATTCAATACTCAACTCAAATGAAACTCCAATCACGTAAAATAAAGAACAAACAGCAGCTTGGAATTTTCTAAGATGTTCCCTCATCTCTAAATTTTCCACGTCATAAACTTAAGAATATATCACTTTTTGGGATCCTTAAGTGGGTCGTAGTGGATTGGTTGAATCCAGCTTTAGCAAGAATCAAATCAAAACTTGGTTTCATAATTGAACAGGTTGGTTCTTGGTTCATTTTGGTACGATCTTTTTAAAATTTCAGATTAGATAAAAGGAACAGAAATAAAGCAAGCATGAGTAGTTTAAATTGGACTAGACTTAAATAGGATTAGTTCTAGTTACCTCATGGATTGACATCCCATTTGATCAGTTTAGCTGGAAAGAAGGTGGAAGGGGAAGGTAAGGGCGACTAAAATATGATAGCATGTTTGGTAAGTTGGATCGGAAAATATCAAAGAAAACTTACAATCTTATTCTTTATTATTGTCTGGTCCTATCTAATGCCACGTGTTAAAATGCCATGAAAGCGTCACACAGTTCGTTTATGTTCTTTTCAATTTTCACTTGCTCCGTTCGCTGATAAATTCTTCTGTTTTTTTTAAAAAAAAATCCCTCTTTAATCCTTATATATTCAAATGAAGAAAATTGCATTAATTTCTCAATGGAGTGTCTTTGTATACTTTTTGTATACGAATTGATATAAAATTGGAATCAAAGGATCTCTAGAGATCTTTTTTCTTTGCAAATTATCCATTAGTAACAATTACCAGAAGAAAAAACTATAAATAATATGGTAGTCTAATAAATGAGTAATATATCTAGTGAGATTGCACTGTTGTAATTTAATTCAATCAAAATTGATATATAATGTTTGCTGAATTCAGAACGATGGTGATTCACAACAACAACAACAACAACGACATACCAAGTGGATCCTATAGAGTACACTGGTTAAGAATTGGTAGCTCTTGATGTGTCATCTCCTTTGAATGCTTGAAAAAGGAAAATGAGTCAAACTTTTCTTTGTAATATATCATTGTTCTATACACTCGGTTTATCTTGGGGAATCGAGTTTTTTGAACATATAGTTATATGTTGAGTAAGGAGAAGCATTTTCAAACCCATTCTTATCTTATTATAGTATGAAATTACAGTGAAACAAAAGTCTTCTCTGTCTCATAGGACTATCAGCGTGTCTTCAGTTTTGTTGAGTTTCTCAAGTTTGAACTCGTCAAATTTATATGGGTACTTCACCCCACCTTTCCCTTGCACTCATGTTTGTCTTCATTCTAGTCCTTGTCTAGTAGCTGCACTTTCTGGACGTGTGTGCTGTTTTGTGTTTTTCTTTTGTGAGTGAACAGCTCTTGAGTGTATAGATTATGTTCCCTTTCTTACTATGACAGTGAGAGAACGTAACAACTTCTGCTTGCTTATTGATTCTTGGACACTACACGATCTTGCATCAGGTTGGAGGATTTGAAGATATTTCACGAAAAAAAATGACAGGAATTTACTCTATTCTTGTAAGTAATTTTTGGCGCAACCTGTTTGGATGCCTGCAGATATGAGCTTACGGCTTTGGTTAGAATGTGTGGGCTTCAGCAATTTGAAGAGCAAGATATATTCCATCTCCATATACGATGAATGATATTTCTGATGGCTGTGCTATATATCTCAAGTGTGTTAATGATCCAGGCTTCCGAGTCGCAGCTGAAGACAGTGATATTCCACTGACTCGAAGCCTTACGGCCAAGAAAATATCAGTGAAGTTTTTGCATAGAAAGTATATCAGCTTATTGCATTGTCTGAGAATAGAAGATTAGCAACCGAAGTGTACACTCCTTTGCTGGCTGACATAATGGCTAAGGTGGTTAATGACGATGTTGCCGAAAAAAAAAAAAAAAAACCCTTGAAATGCTGGATGACATGTGATTTGCAAACATGGCTTTCTAGGGAAAATGGACAAGATGAGCGGCGGATGGAGAAATTTTCTTTGAGGAAGCAGCTAAAGTTGAAATGCCAAGTACAGAATGTTGGTGCTCCTGCATATGAGCCGACTTACGTGGGAATTGAACATGATGCCACCGTTTACCATCCAATGCCAATTTTAAGTTATTTGCCATCAGGCAGACAGAATTTCTTTTTAAATGAACAAACCATTAATCTCCAAGAATACAGCTGACAATAATTCCAATTGGAAAATGGAAGTGACAGAGAACGACAGGAATAAGCAGAATGAAAATCACAGCACAGCAAAAGAAAGTCCAAAACATGCAGAGCATTACACGAATGATGTCAGGCAAACAGAGCAGATGTGATATTCACGACGAGAAGAGAGTACCTGAAGTCCAGATGGAAGATGCTACTACTACAGAAATGAAGAATCCACCACCTGAAGCACGAATGGAAGCTGCTGCTACAGAAATAAAGAATCGAGCACCTGTTGAATCTTCACTGTCCGAAGAGGTTGTTGGAGTCTCAGATCCCTCCATGGTCCCAGACGTCAATGCTGGAAGTCATCACAAATTACTCATCATTATCGAATGCTGAAATCCTCCCAACTGAGGATCATGGCACCCCTTTCTACTCAGTTGGCAAACGGTATGAAAACTAATATCCAGATTAAAATTCGTCCGGCAGCAGCAAGGAAAATCTTTGCTCAAAAGCCAATTTAGGACTTCTCAAAGTAGAATGCCAGTTAATTGTGTATAGGTGAATCAAGACCATTACGAGACTCTTTTCAAAATAATTCGTGGATGTTCTTCTGCTCATTTGCCTTTGATGTAGATTGTACACCACACGCCATGAACTTTGGTACAGTTGTTGCCTCAGATAAAATCACATCTCATTCTGTAATCACAAGTCCGGAAAAGTTGCATTTTCTTACTGAGATTTTTTTTGTACTTTCTGCATTCAATTATGCACATTTTGGTGGGCATCAAATTTCTGTATCTCATGAAGAATTAAATGTTTTTATTCTTAATATTTTTTCAACTAAAGAAAGAGAACATTACTCAGTGACTACCAAATATTGCACTCTTACAGTAATATTGCATAGTTATTATTATAAAGTATATAGCCTTTACATATGAAATCATAAAATCATAGTTCATGGTTAGATTAAGACCTTGTTTGATCTACGTTATTTTCAAAATACATTTTTTTTTCTCTTATTTTCAACTACGCATTATCCAATAAAATAATATTACAAGCAAATTCAAAACTTTTTCTTATTTTTTAATCAAATATTCTCTATCAATCTACTATTCTAAAATGCATTTTTCTATAAAAATATGACTCAAACAGCTCTAACTTCTGGCCATTAGAGTACTGCTGCAGCCAAATGACAAACCACAAGGTGTCACGGGGGTCATTGTCCCCACAATTTTTAAATTTTTTAACTTTTCTTCAAATTTCTTTTTTTTTTTTTTTTTCTCTTTGAGCAAATCTAACAACTCATCATATCATCTCTCAATTGTAACTTATTTTTTGTCTTGACCCCACTAGAAAAAAATGTTTCAGGTTACCACTGATTGCTTGCAACGTGACATTTTTTAGCTTGTGTAGCTCATAGTATGACAGATAATTTTATTCTGTTATTGTAGATGACAAAAGTTGTTTTGTGATAATATGTCGAACAGATTTGTGTGAAAAAAAATAAAGTGAGCTCAATCAGTTCATGATTCGTCTCAAAATAAAGTATTGAGTCATCCATGATCCGCTTCGAATCGAGCCAAGTCCACAAATAGTTCGATTCATTTGTCACCCTAATTAAGTCCATGATCGGGATCCATTATAATGAGTTTTTGAGAATTATGTATTTTGGAATAATAATTTTTTTTAAGAATACGTGGTTAAAAAAGGAAAACTTTTAAATTTTTTAATAATATTATTTTATTAAAAAATGTTGTTAAAAGGAAAAAAAAAAAGAAAAAAAAATGTATTAAATTACAGTGAAGACCAGACAAGGTTAAAGTTGCATTGATGGGATGTACCTCCGTCGCCTGCTCCCCACCCTCAACAGACAACAATTGCACGGTTGTACCATGTGTAGCCCATTTGAAGAAAGAAAACAAAAGGACACGTTTCGGAAAGCTAGCTGTCAGGGTTTGGCCTTTTGCCAACGCTGACTAGGATTTTGTGACGTGTACGAACAACCGCCGTTCATTTACATTTTACAATCATAATACATATACATCTTGTTTTGCATTATTTTTTACATTGTACCATGTGTATATCCATAATTGGACAATTTTTAAGAACAACACACTTTTTCGTCTTTTTGAATTTACATATAATATACACCAAGTTATAGCCCATGAAGTGTACGGTTAGCCATGTTAACTAGT
>CAIGRO010276802.1:0-14610 GCA_903798355.1 Fraxinus baroniana | reverse complement strand
GGCAAATTCCCTTATTCTTTCCTAACACACAAAAAAAGGTTGGTCAGAAGCAAACATAAGACACCATTATCATATTCAAATGCTTCCTATCTCAGTCATAACAACTAATTACAAACTTAATGCTGATAACTGGAATTGAATGCAAATCAACCATCAAAGTTGCTAAAAACCTGAGGTTATAACAACAAGGTATGTATAAAGTCTGAATTACAAAGTCTCAAAACTATATAATCTCTGCAGGTTCAAAATTGCTGTCAACGTGTGAAAAATGTCACCAAAATTAGTCAGTTTCATATCAATTGTGTTAGTCTAACACATGGGAATTGATTCTGGAAATCGAGATTTAAGGGGGAGAAGTATGACCATGAATTTAAACAGTTTATCTTCTTTGCTTTTGGCTGAATAATCTGTCTTGGAAGTTATATTGGGGACCCAAATACATACATTTTTCGCCACCATAAAATTGAACAATCAAAACTCAACTATAGCTTCCAATAATTGGCAACTACATTCGAACAGCAGAATAGCAGCAATCTTTTCTACAGCTTCGAAAATAAATCTAACAGTTTATGAAATTACTGTCGTACAGAGATGGAAAATTCAGAGTTACCTCCAGTCGTTCTCTCCATTTCTCCAGCTTCGACGAATCACCCACCGAACCTTCAGTTTCCGTTCAATTTTGGCATTGGGCTAGGGTTCAAACAATTTGGGAGTTTCTTAGAGGAGAGATTTGGGATTAGGGTTTCTTTGAGGTGAGATTCAAGGAGAATAGGTTAGATGTTACTTTGGGAAGGAAGGAATACGCTTTTGGGAAGGAAACAATTAACGCTTTTGGCCTTTTGGGATTAAAATATGACGTGGAACTTGCCTGCAACGTGGATGAAGACTAACGGCCAGCTGGGAAAATCATCCACCACGTAGGNAATACGCTTTTGGGAAGGAAACAATTAACGCTTTTGGCCTTTTGGGATTAAAATATGACGTGGAACTTGCCTGCAACGTGGATGAAGACTAACGGCCAGCTGGGAAAATCATCCACCACGTAGGCAAACGGTATAGACGGATTTAACACGGTGAGTGATGGAGTGCAATTTAAATAAGTTCAGTGAGTGATGGGGTGCAATTTAAAGTTCGGTTAGTGAAACGTGACATTTTGTAAAGTTCGATGACTATTGAAACAATTAACTCCTTGCCTGTGCTACTAGAGGATCAATTAGGGATTGCCAAAAAGCTTATCGGCTCGAGCTCGATCAGAAAAAAAGCTCGAACCAGACCTAATTTGGGCTCGATTACACCAAGTCGAGACTCGGATTGAACCTCATTTTGAAGCTTCGGCTTGAGCCTGGACCAGCCCACATGAGGCTACCCGTTAAAAATAATAAAAAAATAAAATGAAAAGACAGCTACAGTTGCCTGGACGTAGCCCAAATAATAATAATAAATCGATCGAGCCTCATTATTTTTTTTGCCGAGCAACGCTCAGGTCCAAAAAAGTTCAACCATGCTTTGCTCTAGCTGAGCTCGAACTTTAAATTTCGACTTGTGGCTTGTCTCGACTATGCTCATTGACATGGCTACGAGCAATTGGGGAGAAAGTGTTGTATTGCATTAGGTGGGGTTAAATATCAATAAAGCCCATGTAGTCTGAGTATTCTCACTTTGACCCCCTTATTTATGAACTATTGTCAATTTTCCTCGTTGGTAATGAAATTTGACATTTTTTTTATTATGCCAAATGAGACGCATTTGACCTTCAAATCTGTCCGACTCAGCTGTCAACAAATTCTCATCCGCTTATGTGTTGAGGACATCGCCTACACAAGAAATGGTCTAGCAACCATTTGCATTCTGAAGTCGAATACTGGAATGTTAAGCTCCTTTTTAGGGACCTTCAATTTTAAAAAAAAAATCATGTTTTAAATATTTTTATTTTTTTTTGAAAAATGTGTGATTAAAAAAAATAAAATTTGGATTTACGTATAGAATATTTTATTGTTTGGACGTGTGATTAAAAATTAGTATGAAAAATAAATTAAATTAAAGGTAAAAGGAATCAAACACGGGGCTAGAGTTTGTAATTCTGTTTGTGTAAGTGTGGAGTCTCTTATGTGTTATCACGGTTCATCGCGATGCCTACTTGTTCGCTGCCTACTCACACGCGATGCTTCGACGTGGAAATTTGTTCATAAGTGACACTTTTGTGGCATCCATATTGAGATAAAGTATAACAAAATTGTTGAAGATTCGTGTTTTATTTTCGTGTAAATAAATTCTAAATACATGTTCAAATCTATGCCTATAGTTTTCAAAAGAGCCAAAATGTTTGAGAATTACCTATCTAAGCCAAGTTTCCATAATTTAAATCTTAATTTTCTTTAGTTGATAACATTTAAGTTGATAATTTTGACCAAAGAATAAATAAAATGTTATTATTCCTAGATTAACCAATCGCAGATATGATGAAAATGGGAAGGTGGAAATTATTTTCAGAGGAATAGCCTTGGAGTCTACTGTGACCTAATAATTCTTTACATTGTTGTTGCTCTCGCAGAGCAAAGACGAGTAATTTCATCTCATCAAGCAAATCTGTTTTGTTCCCTGATCTCTGCATCTCAGTAATATAAATATCTATGTACACAAATAAAACTACAATGGACAGTCCCACCCTGCCTGTAACACATTTATCATTTGGAAAAAAATGCACTGGTGAAGCTTTGGTCTTAGTTAGTCAGACTTTTCAATCTCTTTGAACCTCCGATCCCACTCTCGGGCCTCGTAATCTTGCTCGTATAGATCCTTATCGGTACTGTAAACAATTCGATCCTGACCGATGAATGTTCTTTGAGCCATGTCTCGAGCGCTCAAAAGCTGATAGTATGAAACAGAAATACATATTTGAAGATTAGGAGAGGTACTATTAGGAAAAGGAAAATGAAGACAGTATGTTGTATGAACTTCAAGCCTGAATAATACAATGCCGAAAAGAAATAAACAAAAATCAAAGAACAAAGTACAATATAGAGAAGCTGTTCGACATTAGAACAGAATCAGTGTTGCACTTAAAATATCTATTCTACAGAGTCTCGGCTTGTTAAGCATTCAACTGAGTACAAGTGTAAGCTGAGCATTCAAAGCGTGTTTTTAGAGAGTTTTAAGGTAAAATCTTTGAGAAGAATTCTGATGGCTCGTTCCAATTTGAATAGCATTATATGAATCAGAAAGACAGTTGAATGATTGTAGTTATGACAATTATGACAAATCCTTTTGCGTTTACCTTCCGCCTCAAAGAGAGATCCGGTGATTCAAGTGCACGCGAACGTTTTGCCCTGGCTTGATTTCTTTTATCGATATCTGCATTCGTCTTTTGAACAAAAGCCCATCGAACCAAAGGAATTGCAAAGAAAGAGCCAGCATAGATCTGCAAGGTTAAAGCCAGAACTTCAGAAATGTGCAAATGAAAAGTTTTCCCTTCTATAGGACTTGCAGATAAGTACCCACTTTCGCAAGTTATGGTTAATAATAAAACTAAGGATGTTTAAGTACACGTGTTACGGAGTTAAATTATCGTAGTATATACAAGTATCATGAAAATATCTTCTGACAACTTAGCTGCAGTGTGTAAGTAATTGATTCTAAAATAAATGAAAACGTGACAAGAAATGAAGAGATGATTTATTAGAAGATCCAGAGAGATACCGTTGAAGACTATTTAAAAGATACACATGTGATCCTATCTAAAAGCTTAAGCTTTCAAGCCAAGTGGTTCAACATGGTATCAAGTAAAAAAGATATTGGACTCGAGTCTCGCTGCCACCCATTTAGTTTAATTGGGCACTTCTTTTCTTTTTAAAAAGAAAGATCAAATGAATTGTGCACATTTTAAGACTTTGATCAGGAAAAGTGAACCATGCTTACAGGTGAATGGGCGTGTTGAAGACTATTTAAATGAAATATATGTGATTCTATCTAGTGGCTATATCTAACAGCTTAAGCTTTTAAATCAAGTGGTTTACGGATACCTTCCCATGCCTCTTCAAAACACTAAATGCAACAATAAATTGAAAAATAGTAAAAAGGTATGCTTATGCTAAATGAAGAAATTAGCCAAGAAGTTTTCACCTGTACTGAAACACTCAGTTCTTCTTAGCTTTGTGGTTCAAGCAGAGAGTACAATATCAAAAATTCAAATTAAATGGCATAGCTTGCAATTAAATTCAGGTTTTAGGAAGAGCAACACAATTATGCATTAGGACTTTGATTTCATACCTGAAGTAAGGGAAATACGTCAGACACAAATGATATGAACCCACTTGGACTCGTCGTCATGTTCCTTCAAGTTATCAGTCAAGCAGAGAGGTGAACAAAAAATAGTGAAAAAACTACTAAACAGAAACTAGTGCTAGTTTAATCGTACTTCAACATGGTACTGAGAACTATAACACCAAATAGATTAAGGCCGCCCAGACCAATCACCATTGCCCTCTCTGAAGCACTAGTTTTGCTGCAGAACCAAGTTCTCACGTTACATAACCAAGATGCACGAAACTAATCAAATTAAAAATGAAAAATAAAAAGAATACCTGAATTGCCATTTCTTTTCCTCGAAAAACTTTTCAACTCCTCCCGCCCAATCAGCCCATCTTCTTCCAACATATTCCTTCTGTCTACTCCTCTGTGGAGCAGCAGTGCGTTGCAGTGATGGAAAACGGTACAAAATATTCCCCTGCAAGAAAAGCAGTTTACTCAAATGGGAAAAAGGAAAAATCAAATTAAGAAAGTGGTAGCAGAAGTTAGGTATATTTGCAATTTTACGTGGGATATAAATAGAAGGAACCAATCTCACATAACAAAAAGAATGCTGTATTGTATAGCATAAAGCTTTTAAAATTGAAAAGATCAAACAAAGAGACAAAATTCATTTTGAAAAGAAACCACCTAGAAGAGTGTAAAGATAAAAAAATTTAAAAAACAAAAGAAATTTGGCAGAAGCAAGGAGGAATTTGGTGTGTTGGAGGAATCAAACGAGAAACTCTAAATGGTTCTCAATCAAATTAGAAAGCTTGTGATAATTTGAGAATAAGTATTTAAGGTATGCAATCATATGTTATACTGCTAGCTGAGTTCCAAAAGCAAAAGGAGAAATGAATATTCTGCCACTTGTCGATTAAAGAAGTTCCTTCAGCCATCACAAAGGAGATTTTCCTTTGACAATCCTATGGAAACTCTGCTAATTTCCAAAAACGAGCCCACTTTAATAGTTTAGGCTTCTCTCTCTTTTTTTTGATAGGTTTAGGCTTCTCTCTCTTGTTCTTGTTCTACTATGTTTGTAAAAATTAAATCTTCAATGAGTGTAGAATATCTGGGGAGCTGATACTGATTTAAATTAGCAGAGAAGTATGGGAGCATTTAAATGTCTCTACCACATTCACTGCAGTTCATGTTAAACACTAATGCACCACAAATGCCTAAGACTTGTAATTTATAAATATCAGTACCACGCAGAAAGAACTGATACTATTTCTACATAAGAGAGAAAATGATTTTTGCCATAATGGGCAATGCACGGCAAACTTTGTATATAAAGTGCCAAAAAATTCGCACCTTGAGGCTTTTTCTGAGGTGCGCCTCAGAACTGCCTTATTAAACAATGCATCATGTGTAAAGTTAGGCCCAGTTTTTAATTAACATAGCATACAAACATAAAAACAAACACGTCAGTTGAAAGCTTTGAGCTTCCAAATATTCAGACTTCTTCAAGTTTTATGTAACTAACGATATTTGAAGAAAACTGAATCATATAAATAAAAGTATGCACTAAGTGAAACTTCTCTCGTGTCCACCAAGACAAAGAAACCAAACCTCGTCGTCTATATCTGGCTGACCATCAAATCTTAGGAGCACAGGTAATATATACGAGTCATCATCCTGGAAATATTCATAAAGAGCACGATTACTAGAAGGACAGACGTACATTTAATTGCTCAAAGGGAGAAAAAAATCTAAGAATGATTCTGCATGCAAGCGTATGCAAAAAATAAGCACAACCACAACCACACATCCACACACTTTATATTCAGATATTGTGACTGGGGTAGAATTAAGCACATATTTTGGGTGTGATATACCATGAATATCAAAACTATTTAAACAAAGGAAACAAGCCCAGACTAAATATAAGAAGACAAACCATCCGACGAAAAGTTAAGATTTGATTTTCCATCAATTACACTAAACCAAATTGCACATATTTTCTGGCACCTCTCAGAACAAGCACTAAATGCTGCAAAATCCAAAAGTTACCTGTGCTTTTGACCCGCAAAAGCAAATTAATAACAAGATTTCATTCAGCTGTATATGTCAAGTGTTAGTTACCGTGTTTTCAGCAGTCCCTACGTCAAGATATGGTGCAAGTTCTTCAGCTGTGACAACGCCACCATTTGATGCTATATATTGTCCAATCTGCAGAAACGTTTTAGTGAAAAAGTTAACTGTAAAAGCTAGTCGTTTATTTTGACAAGCATCGCACTCAAAGTTGATTATACATAAGACATAAATCAAAGAGGATATACTGAGGAAGAACTAACAGGATGACCTGCCAGAGAAATAAAATGCACCCAACATTACGTATCACACTAATCATATTTCATCTTAGGGCTAAAGGTTCAATTGACATCCAACTTCCAAGAACACCGTCTGAGGTAGTAAACACCAGATTTTTGCGCTATATATTGTCCAATGCCGCAGTCTTAATTGTTCAAAGGATTACCTGAGGGAAATGAGATTGGTATATAACCAAATGTTGCACTGCCTCAACGTGGGAGAAATACCAAAAAAATTCTCTTAGACAGGAACTCATGATTAATCATCTAGTCAAAGTTTATGACTGAGCTCCAGGATTAAATTCTATAGAGGTTGAACGAGAGTAGAAGAGTTTGACAGCATAGCCAGCTACAAATTCCATCAAACTGATCGAAAAATTGGATATTCCATGTAAAACAAAAGTAAAAATTGAGAACTGATGGTCATAGCTTAAACTGAGGCCAAGTCCCTGAAGGTGTACATTCTTCATAAATTTATAAATACTTCAATAGCTAAAGTTTCAATAACTATAATCTGAAAAGGTGTCAAAAGTTGACCTCTTATTGAAGGTGGATTTCAGCTTTCAAGTAGCTAAAAATTAAGTATGTCACACATGGCAAAGACATCGAAACTAGTATACTGATTTGATATGCACGAGGAATTTGCAAAATACTTTTAAGGATCGACAGAACGAGAGGATATTTAAATTCAAAACATCAAAAGTAACAGACCACTCAAATCAGAGCTCAATTATTACCAACTTCCACCTCTCTTCTTCGATACCTTGATTTGGATCACCGTCCCCAAATACAAAGGAGAAGACCTGCAAAACAGGATGTAGTTAGTAGGAAGACAACCAGAAACACATAATGTGAAGTTAGAATTTGCTACTTACAGATTCAATGAAGTTCATCCCGCCACCATCTTCTCTTACTCGTCGCCTCCTGTAATAATACGGATCCCAATACCTGAAAAAACGATTGTACCAGGCAAGGTAAGAAAAGATCTCTTGTACTTCTCCATGTCAGAAAAAAGTACAAGAATATGCCAGCATCGCTTCTAACCGAATCAGGTCACAAACACTTGTTTGACAGAAGCTCAAACTTGAACCCAGCTAGAGGAAATATGGTGCTAGCTTGTATTAATGAGGTTGATAATCTTTCATTCTCTCAAAGTCATATAAAAAAGAAGAAAAAATTTGTTTCCAAAACAGAGTGATTTTGGTGCTCTGAAAAATATCGGACACAACATGGTTGAACCAAATAATCAATGGTATCATGTACTAGACGTCATAAACAACAGAAAACTTCCACATAAGTTCTCCGAAAACTAAACAACATTCTAGCAGGCCATTATGCATGAATGTAACAAAACATCCACAAATTTTTTATTTAGAAAATCTGCTATGTCAACACTTTACATATTTTTAGCAAGCTGTCCACTTTTAACCAATAAATAAGATATTAAATTTTGACTTCTTACAGGATAAAAGTCGAGATTTGTATGCCTTGATGAGGATATCATCATATCACCACTTCAAGTAACTAAAACCAAATCAACTAGCAAAGATTCCAACCATGACACCCAGATCCTTACAACTCCACTCAAATTTTATCTGTTCCCTCTTATGTTTTCATAATTCCAGAATTAGAATTACCAGAACAAATCAGTTGGAGTCAAGTAAAATGTGAAGCCTGTATCATAAGATCTTCCTCGCCTTCCACGATTGTCCTCTTCACTGTTGCAAATAAAAGAAATAGGAAGAAATTAATATTTGCAAATCGATACAAAAGAGTGCATAGAAAGCAGTTAATTTATTATAGACATGAAATGCTTATGCAATGGCGAAAAGTCATACCGACTACTCGAGAGAATAGCAATTATGGTGGTATAAACAAGCACAATAGAAGCAATAAGTGCAGTCCCGAAGGAGACCCTCACTACATACTCAGTAGCCATCTGTCACAAAAAAAGGGATCATTTTAATCAAAACATACAAGCTTGAATCAACATCCCATACTCTGCAAATAAATGCCCATACCTTGGCCTTCTCAAACAAAGGTTCAATTTTTATCTTAAAAGACTTCGCTGAGAGCTTTGATCGATAATCCTTAGGAAAAACATACAATATATCACCTTCATCCGAAACCTGTTAAATAGCACTACAATATTGAAACGGCCAAAAAAGAATCTAAAATCCAAAATTTCATGTAGCATGCTGCACGTTATAATTATTAGTTTTCCTTACATTTGCAAGCCAAAATTCAAAATTACAAAATGAATTTGACTTCACATTGATGAAATAATTGCTTAATAGGCGTGAAAGAATGACCTCTAAGAACCCATTAGTGTCGGCAGCGAGAGCTTGCAGGGCCTTCTGAGCTTCATTCAATTTGAGCCCGGCCTTGCTTGCCACGTCACCAATTGTAACCCTCCCTCCAAACGAATCAATGGCATCCATGGCCCGCTTCCGCATCTCCGATGGCAATTTATCACTCTCGACGATGCCTCCAGGCTTAATTGCTGACGTAGTAACATCAATACCACTACTGCTACTAGCCCTAATCAAAACAACTGACTTACGTCTACTACGGCACTGGTATTTTACACTTGCGGGGAGAAAAAGGGGTGGCAAATAGTGGAGTTGAGGGGGTTTGAGTGCTTTATGGGAGAGGGTTAAAGAATGGGTTTTGGGGGTAACGGTTAAGATATATGTGGATATTGATGCCATTTCTTGGTTCTGTTGAAGATCTTCAAATCTCTTTTTTCCAATTTCAATTCAGGTTTTAGCCATGAACAAATTTACTCACGAATCCGAAATCGTGAAATTTGAAGAAAAAATAGCGATTTTTGGAATTAATTTAACTGCTTGTTTCTTGCTCTGAACTGAAAAGTTTTGCTTGGTGCAGAATATGCTTGCTGAAGAACAGAGGAAAGAAATGAGGAAGGGGGAGGATGACGCCTGTGCAATGACATTAATACCCTTCATGACTCCGATATTTGACTGACCTTGACCGGGCTAGATTTCTTGTCGCCGATTTTCTTCTTCTGTCCCTCCCATGGTGTATTCTGTGGGCGAGCTTGGAGGATTGAAAGGTTAAAATGGGGATACTGAATAAAGAGAAATATGTCATTGAACTTTCTCAATTCTCATACGTTTATTTAGACCGTTCGATAAAGATTAAAATTGAAAAATTAACTATTATTGTTAATTTTTATTAGACGAGTGGAACTCAATAACGACCATATTTTTAATTTTAATCGAATTTTAATCCCTACCGAACGGGGCCTTATTTTTCAGTTAGTTTAGTTTGATAAAAATAAATTTTTTAGTAGATTTTGATAAAAGTTATTAATACTATAAAGCGTTTAATTAAAAATGAGATTGAAAAAAAAATTAAATTGGGATCTTATTTGATCATTGTTTGCATAGATCGAGCATATCCCAAGGACATTATAAGCTTGTTTAGCATGATTCAGTTAGGGGGTCCTCGGGAATGATGGGGTCATCAGGAGTTATCCTGACGACTAATATCCTACTTTCATGATATTTGGTTGCGACCATCCTTTGGAGTGGTCCTTGGTATATTTTGACCAGCTAAAGACATGGCATCCTCGAGCACTTTACTTTAAATTTAAAGGCCTTCCTACTTAAACACAAAAGGATCCTACGTTTCAAGGATTCTAAACATATCCAAATATCTAAATTTGAGACTCGTACATCTAAGAGGACTCTATATCAATAAATATTATAGTTGTATTATAATGAGACCGGCAATTGTAGTGCAATTCCAACACCCATTTCAGGTTGAACTCTTAAAGACAAGGATATTCAACTAATCCAATCCTATCGAGAGTCCACTACTACCTCTATAAATACAAGGCTTTTGTTCATTATTCAAGTATGCTTTAACATAATTTTCAAGTACAACCTCAAGCATAAATTCTCCCTCTAACTTAAGTATTGAAATAGCGACGATGACACATATCGACGCCTTTGTTTCAGGTATCAGAAGACTTTGTTCATGCTCATCATCAATCATCAAGCTCGAGAATTCACGGTGCATATTTTTGGTAGCATCATTCGCACTATCGGTGGAAAGCTCTACCAAAATCCTTGATTAATACATGTTTAGGTCTTGCTCCAGCAAGCTCATCCGCTCCAAACCTACCTCCTATTGTGAATCCCCCAAGTTGCTACGCTGACTCAATTTCTAAGTCAAAGAAATTTCATCTAGCATTGGCACTACATGAGGTTTCATAGCCAATGCTCGAGCTCGGGTCAGTAGAAATGTCCATGATAATGGTAGATTTGGGGCCTCGAGCGCACCTCCAGTAGCCTCGGCCTCGAGATTGGTTACATGAACTTAGACGAACTCGTACGGATCATACAAGATGGGATTACCACTAGTCTACTGTAGAACACCCAGTAATGATAAGATTTACCCATAACACTCCATTCACACCTGAAGTACTCTCTTATCCATTTCCGAGCAGGTTCAAGTTTACCCACATAAAGGAATACGATGGACCAATGACCTCATCAATCACCTCAACGTATATACGGATGTTATGAACTTACAGGTCACATCAGACCCAGTGAAATGTAATGCCTTTTCTCAAACTTTGACTAAGACCAGTGGGACTGGATCGATACATTAGAGCTCAATTCTATAGCATCATTCTCGGACTTGACCAATAAATTCTCTTTTTTTCCTTAATAGTAAGCACATCGGGAAGACTACCACCTCTCTCATGCAACTCCGCCAAGGGTCGAATAAGACGAAACTTTATGACAAGATTCAATAAAGAAAGACTATAGATACTCAACCTTCACATTACATCAGTTATCTCAAGTTTAACATATGCAATAAGGTATGAAGCCTTCAAGATCTCTCTATCTAAGACCTCCCCCAAATCAGTAACTAAGCTCCTCAAAATGGGAGAAAAATACATCAGCATAGAGAAAACAATGAAAATCGGCTAGACCTTTGAGAAGCCAGGACATGAGAAGCCACATAAGTCAAATCCACGATAAGATCATGCTCGGGGTAAGCAGAGATAGGAAATACCACCTATACCATTTACTCGTTTGAATACCTCTAAGACCAACATATTGATGGAGATTAAGGATATGAAAGAGCTTAAATGCACCCAAGTTGTGATCTCCCCCCAGGACTATGGATAAGAGCAAATATTGTGACTACCATCGTGATCATGGGCATACTACAGAGGACTACATATCATTATGACGAGAGATCAAAGTTATGCTTGGCGATACAGTTCAACTCCAAAAACAGCCCTTTACAACATGGACAACATTACCTTTGGATCAAATGACATGGAAGGCATATCATCTCCTTATGATGATGCCTTAGTCATATCTGTCATCATCGCAGACTTTGAAGCAAGAAGAATCTTGGTTGACAATGGGAGTGCGGCCAATATACTGTCTCATGATGCCTTCACAAATATGGATGTTTTCGCTAATCAGCTCAAGGCGGTCAAGACCCTACTCCAGGGATTCAAGGATGGAACAATCATCTCGAAAAGAGCTGTCGATCTTTCTCTCACATTGGGCTCAGATTAGAGGCAGGTGACAGAAATTACACATTTTTAAGTAGTTCGTGCTTTGATGGTTTACAAAACCATCATCGAGAGACCACTACTCAATAAGATTAAATTTATTGTATCCACCTTGCTATGAAGTTTGCGCAGATCTTCAAAAGTTGTGGTCCATAAACTCAATGTTAGACCAGGGGCCATTCCAAAGAAAGAGGTCATACGTGAGGAGATTAATAAACTTCTCATTGCTCGATTCATTCAAGAAGTTCAATACCCTGATTGGCTCGCTAATGTTGTTTTCATCAAGAAGGTTAACAGCAAATGGAAAGTTTGTATTGGCTTCACAAATCTTAACAAAGCATACCCCAAAGATAAATATTCCCTATCTCAGATCAACAAATTTGTAAACATCACATCGACCATAAATTGTTTAGTTTGACGTGTCCATTTCAACCAAAAACTTGTGTCCAATGAGATGAAACTTGAATTTTTCAATACCACGTTTGACCGCCAAAATCTCTTTCAAAGTGGAATGATAATGCTTTTCTGCTTCTGAGAATGATCTACTTTTATATCTGATAAGTGCAATTTGTGCACTTATTTGGATCAAATTACTAAACTTTTATATCGTCAAATTATAAATTTTTACTTAACTTATGTTAATTTTCTTTTGTTTTAGTTACAGATTCGTTCGAAGCAATTGGAAAAGAAAGAATGTCGAAATTGAATGAAATCTACAACTTACAGATGAGCCTGAACTTGCAATTGGATTAGCAATTCAATTATCACCTGAAATTCTAATTATACTAGAACTCAAAGATGAAGATAATATATTATATATACGCGCATTACAGAAGAAAAAAGGGATGAAACAGGTGGACATGCACAATTGGAAGAGAAAACTGACAGAAGAAAAAATAGCAGAAAAGTAGTGAAAGAAAGAAGGAAGAAAAGGAAAAAGAGAAAAGAAAAGAAAAGAGAAAGAAATAGAAATAGAAATAGAGAAGAGAAAGAAAGAGGTGGAGAAGTCGAACAAAATTGTGCAGGAGAAAAAAAAGGTGCGGAGAGAAAAAGAAAAGAAATTGCAAATACCAGAAATTTTTACGTTTCGTCAATTTTTGGTGATATCTTTCCACTTTTTCTTGCTTTTATTCTTCTAGCATGAATAACTAATTTTTATATTAAGGAAAACAATTTAGTTGACTTGTGATCCTTTATTTTTTTTATTCAAGATTTATGTGGTTTAATTATTTATGTGTTAGTTTTATTATGAATTTAATGCATTAAATTATCTGATCAATAATTTGATAATTATGTGAGTCTCTTACGAATCGAGGAGTGAGCTAGAGATTTAGACCATATAATAAAACCTGATAAATTAGTATAACGTGTAGAGATACCTAAACTAAATATTGCGATCATAATTTGAATTCCTAGAACCAGTGTTTCGTTTAACTAATAATTGATTCGCATAGAGATATGGAATTGAATTAGTTAAATAGGCTCAATGAGAACTCGAGAAGGGTAAATTGAATACAATAGAAGAATTGGATCGAACATTACATTATGTTATGAATCTTGAATTAAGAATAAATGTGATCAATAGATGAAATTGTTATGCCCTAATATTCATCACATATCCGTTTCTCCAATTATCCATTGTTTGCAATTTTTTTATAGTTTCTGTTAGTTTTGAGTAGTTAGTTCATAAAAGAAAAATAATTTTCAAGACTTTTACCATACTTTATTTGTCTATTTTTATCAAATAAGAATTAGAAAAATCTAGTTAAGACTTAAAGTATAGTTCTCGTGGGAACGATAATCTGAACTCAAGGGTCAACTATATTACTTGTTACGATATCGTATACTTGTGATAAAACGCAACAATATCCACATATGTTTCTATTTTCATCTTTTTCTTCCAAGAGAACTAATGCCCAGTATAAATCGTCGACGTCAGTCTGTAAAATTCTCTTTCCATCAATAGGAATGGATAAAGGTGGAAATCATTGCACTCTTCTTTTAATTTCTTGAACTGTCTTTGTTTGTTCTGAAGACCATAGTAGTGCAGTTTTCTTTAACATGTTTTGCAATGGCCTGATAATAGGAGATAAATGATCAACAAAGTCTGCAATGTAATTTACAATTTCAAGGAATTGTTGAACTTTTCTTTTGGAGAGATCTATATCTACAAACTTTAACAATTCTTGACCAACATGTGATTGCAAAGAATATTGACCATCTTTAATATGTATTCCTAAGAAATCAGTTTCAGAAACTCCATGTTGACCTATAATTTAATATAACTTCACTTGTTTTAATTATAACAAACAAAAAACTTATATTTCTAACAAGTTTTTGTTTCTTGAGTTTTTCATGTATATATTCCCTTAAGCATTCAAGAGCAAAATCGTCATCCATTGAAGAACAAGTCAAAGAGAGGTTCGAAGAAATCAAGAACGTTGA